>CAUYSK010063337.1:0-23085 GCA_963575035.1 Avahi laniger | reverse complement strand
TTTGCTCTCACCAGGTACATCCCTGTGTTTAATCCACAGCAATGCAAACAGCAAGGTGAGTGTTTATTATGTGCCAAACACTGGGCAAGCCACTCTACATATGTTATCTCTAATTCAAACAACAAGCTTTTAAGGAAGGTGTGAGAAACTCTGTTGTAAGAGGAGGAAACTGCTGTTCAGAGACTTTAAGAGATAGCTAAAGTTACAGCTAGTAAGGAGAATTCAGAATTTCAGACAGTCTGTTGGACGCCAGAGCCCAGGCTCTTTGGCTATGCCTACTGCCATTGGTTCCTGCCAGATCTTATCTTTCCTGGGTTATTTCTCCATCAAGAACTAGCTCTAATTCCACTCCCTCCCTAAAATCCCTTCCACCCCAGACCACAGGGATCAATTCATTGACTCAACGTAATGGCAGTAATCACCCACATTAACTATTTGACAAGGTCTACCTTGCGGGGTAATTAATTTTGTCATGTATATGACCTGCTTCCTTACCCATGAGATTGGGATAGAGAAGGAGCTTTCTCTGTGTTTCTGTCCTGGTCTTGCAGCTGTGTTGAGGTGTGGTGATACTGCAAGATCATAACATTTAGACTTTTGTGAGATTCCCCCAGTGAAAATACCTGGAGAAGGGAAACATCTGTAGGCTCAGGTGCAGTTGAAAATTTGAACTGAGAAAGAACAGAGTTTTCCTTGGGCTCAGATTTGTGGTAACAGTCTTTTTTCTGCAAGCAAGCCTGTAGGTGTCAGTCAGAATCCTACTTGTAAGAGCATGAAAGTCGCATAAATGAAATCAGAAAATCTCAGGCTAGAAGTTTTCCTCATGTAACCACTGACTCAAAGCTAGAATTCCCTCTCCAACATAACAACCACCATAGAACTATTCCCTCCATTTCAGGAGCTGGTGATGAGAAACCTGCTTGTTTTGAGGCTCCTCTTCCGTGTTTGGACAGCTTACTAGAATATTGTTCTGGATTTTACGTGAAACTCTACCTCCTTATAGCTTCTACCTACTCCGCAAGCAAATTAAGTGCATTTAGGCCTGGAGACATGAAAGGATGATTATGGCTGAGTGAGGCCCTCCACACAAGCAACTCTGGGGTGCTGCTGGCACCAGTGGGAACCCCACTGCTCTGGGCCGTCCTGCCCACCAGCCCCTCCCTCTTGGCCTAAGCATTGTCCACACTCAGGGGATCAGGGAAGGGAGGAAGTGAGCAACACACCTCTGGCAGAGTGCTGTCTTCTCAGACCCAAAGAGGGTGAGCCTTTCTAGCAGAGTCTAAAGACCTGGAGAGTATGTGTCTTGCTCAGAGAAGCTTCCCTTTCACTTCTGTTCTTCCCAAGGACTCCTCCCCAAGAGACTGGACTTTGTTTAGCCAAATCCACTTTCTCTGATCAAAATAATAATAAAGAGAAATTACCACCATACTTCCTGGTCCCAGATGTATTCCTTAGAAATATATAGAACAAACCCAGTATCTCTTCCTCTAGGGAGCTGAAAACAGAGATTAAATCATCCATCCATCCATCAATTAAACAATTTTACTAGGAGCCTACCATGTACCAGGCACTGAGTCTCCTAGCAAGCAGTCAAAAAGTGGTAAATGATATCGCTAATAACCTAATGTTTAGCTCAGTCACTGATAGGTCCACTTTTACATGGCAGATTTCTGAAAAGAGAATGGGGAGACAAGGGAACTAGCATTTACTGAACATGAACTGCCTATCGGGCAAGGTGCTAGGCGCTTGCTTTATACGTCTTATATTGTTTAAGATCATCTTATGAGGTAGGGGAGCTACATCTCCATTTTACAAATGAGGAGGTTGAGGATTAGAGAGCTTAAATCCCTAGACCAAGCGCCCACAGCTAGTAAGCGATGGAGCCAGAGTCTGGATATAGAGCTCCCCAACTGCAAAACCACCATACTATGGGCTCCCTAGGACAGCTGGAGGCACGCCATGGTTCCTCCATGTAGTGGGTCTCATATAAATATTGCTTTATGTTTTCCTTTTAAACTTTCAAACCTAATTCCTCATTTTTAGGTTTTAAAAAATTTACATTTACAGAGTGATTCGCTTGTTGTTTTTCATCAAAGTTAATTTTCCTGTCATTATCTTTCCATCATAAACTTGGCCACAGGACAATCAATATTTCATGTGTAATTTGCGTATTCATCAGTTTACTTTTCCTTTAGAATTAGTTATTTGATTATATTTATTTTAATTTATCAGTCACTGTGATAAGAATATCAAAAAAATTTTTTAAGGAAATGAAAAAGATTACCCCAAATCTCATATCCTGATGCAACTATTTCCATTCTAGTCCATACTAATCCATAGTATATATTTTTTCAATTGTTAATCCTTAATAAAGGTAGGCTATTATTACAATTCCGAATGTTTTATATTTTGATTTTTTCATTCAACATTACTTAAGGATCATTTACCCATGTTTCTGTGTAGCCTTCTTAATGATCACATTTAACGACTGCCTAATAGTCTATCAATTTTCATTTTTTAGGGTCATTAGAGATGAAGTTCAGGAATTACTGAAAAGAAATGTTCTCTCACTGTCTTTTTAATTCAGTATTTAAACAATCTGCTCAAGCATGGCTTTAACTCTTTGCAGTATCCATTCATTGTATTACAACACCAAGATGATAAAAAAATCAAAATCAGATTTGTAATATTAGTATCTCAAGATAATGACCATGAATTTAATTGGTGTTTATTTCTTCTCAAGTTCTCAGTGCCCTGATCACCACTCCTGCTAACTGAAGCCCTCAGTTGCAGCTTCTGAAAAGCTATTTAGGCTTCAGTTAATCAGTTACTCATCAGGGCTTTGCTTTGTGGACATAGGTTCTTCTTGGTAATTACTTATAATAGTGTCTGCTGTTTCTGGAAGTGAGTCAAGTGGTGGAGAACATGGTTTTATGGGTTTTTTAAAAAATTGTTGTCATTGTTGGTTGTTTGTCTTGTGCAATCTTAATTGTGTTTCTTTCTGAAACTTTCTTTTCTCTCTTCAGCGTAAAGGTTGCCAAAGCCAGTAGGAGAAACTGGGATGCAACCAAGGTTAGAGTTTTTTTCCCAGTCAATACTTGTAAGGTCCTGCTTATCTCTAAGGCTCGTAAGGCTTGTACTTAATATTCCCTGACCCATGATTGGGGAGCTACTATGCGCCTCAGAGGCCTACAAGCCCTGCTGAGGGGCTGAGCCTGTCCAGTTCTGTTTCTTGATCTGCAAATCCATTTTCCCTTGGTTTTAGCTAAGGAATGGGATAGGAGAGAAGAGAAAACACTGCATATGTTCATGCAGAAATGGTTCCTCAAAATAGAAGAAATACTAGGAAATTTCAAATAGAAATGATAGAATGTTCCTGTTCATCATAAAACAAGCAGGATTCTTCTCTGGGCTGATTCATGCTGAGCACTTCAGCCAGATGGAACTGCTGTGGGCTGCAGATATTTATGGAGGTAGCATTCAGGGTTTTAACCATTCTTAGCAAAAGGTGGTCATGTATCATTTTGCTGAGAACTAAATTTGAATCCTACGCACTAGGACCTGAAGAAGCAAGTACGTTCGCTCCGCTCTCTGACTTGTAAGGATACCATGAGCAGTCAGCACTCTGTAACCAGGAAGATGGCCCTCGGCAGACCCCAACCATGCCAACACCTTGATCTCAGAATTCCCACCCTCCAGAACTATGAAAAATAAATTTCTGTTGTTTATTTACAAAAAGAGAAGCAAGTCACTTAATTAGTTGGTAATTTAGCCCAGCGTTGGGCTGTCCTTCACATCACCCGTGTAGCTTGGTAGCTATAGACTCAGCATCATGTATGCATTTTATGGGAAAATTTTATGATACAGTGGTATATAAACCTTTAGGGGTTCTAAAAACTCTTGGATATATCCTTCAAAACTGTCAAGGTGTATCAGTCTTCAATTCCACTGAGTTAGTTCCTGCCTCTGTGCCTTATATCCTTGTATCCTGTCTATCCTTCTATTAACTATATCCAACTATTAAAATTATGTTTAACAAATGTATCACCTCTCTCAATGAAGATTTTGCAGATTATTTTCCACTAACATAATCTCTCCCTGCTTTGGACCTCCTTAGAACTTTATTTGTACCTTTTTTATGGCTTTTATTTTATGTGACCTTGTATTAGCCAGGGTTCACTGGAGAAACAGACCAGTAGGATATATATAGATATATAAGAGGGGATTTATTATGGGAATTGGCTCATGTGATTATCGAGGCTGAGAAGACCCATGATATGCTGTCTATAAGCTGGAGACCTGGGAAAGCTGGTGGTGTAATTCATCTGAGTTCAAAGGCCTGAGAATCAGGGGAGCTGTTGGGGTAACTTTCAGTTCAAGGCCAAAGGCCTGAAAACTGGGAGGACATGGTGCAAGTCCCAGAGTTCAAAGGCCAGAGAATCTGGAGCTCTGATGCCCAAGGGCAAGAGAGGATGGATGTCCCAGCTCCAGAAGAGAACAAATTCACCCTTCCTCCAAATTTTTGTGCTATCCAGACTCTCAGCGGTTTGGATGTTTCTCACTCACATTGGTGAAGGCAATTTTGTTTACTCAGTCTACTGATTTAAATGATATCTTTTGAAAACACCCTAACATCCATACCCAGAAATGTTTTACCAGCTATCTGTGTATCTCTTAACCCAGTAAAGTTGACACATAAAGTTAACCATCACAGACCTTGAATAATAATAACCTGTGTACTTCATCTTATTCCTGACTCTGAGATTATAGGTGTCTTCAGGTTACAAGTGGGTTATATACACCCAAGAAACCTCCTTACCCACTTCCCCTGCAACCACCCTATTTCCACAGAGCCCGAAACATTGCCCCACATGACAGGGGCAAATAAATATTTGTTAAGTTGAATTGGGTTAAAAGCTGGTTCTGTTGTAGGAAAGTAAATAGACATCTTATGATGATAGTTTTTGCTGGATAGGCATCTTTTGATGTCATCTATAAATAAGACCATATTGCTATGTTCTTTGGTTAACCTGACTGAAGGAATAAGCCAAATAGGTGAGTCTGAGCAGATCAACAGCTGCTCTAACACTGATGTTTAATCCCCTTTTATCTTCTAATTTGACAGTTTTCTCCTTGTCCAGCTCTGTCTTTCTCAGATCAAATCCCTACTCACTTGGTTATAGTACCCTCCTTTTTATTCCCTTTCTCATTACATTGTGTTGAAACTTCAGAAAAATAGAACACATGCTCTAAAGAGCCTATTGGCTCAAGTAGTTCAAATGGAGAGTTGATTTAAATGTTCTTTCTTACAGCAAAAGTTTATTCAAAGCCTATGTCAGCTTTGTAGACACCTTCTAAACAATTTTTGGCCTTGTTTTTTTTCCCTCTCCCAAATGCCACTTTTCCGCCTTTGCTTCACAGAGAAGGGAATTTCTTTAAAAGGTTGTCTACACTGCCTTTCTCTACTACCCTATGTCCTGTTCAACTTACCAGCTTACCTTACCAACTATGTTTTAGCCCACTTTGTCTAGATTGCAGAGCCTGGGGTCAGAATTCAAGTGCTGGTTCCTTTTTTGGGAGGTTCAAGCTTAGGAAGGTAAACGTGAAGAAAAGGGCAAGTCAAGCCAACAGTGTGATATGTTACCATGTTGGCTACTGCTTCCAACAGGCCACCATGAGAAATAGCAGGTGACAGAACCCTTGACTAGACTCAATCCACCCAGCTTCCCAAAGTGTCAGGATTACAGGCCTGAGCCACTGCTCCCAGCCTTTGGGGGTTTTTTATATATAAGATCGTGTCCATCTGCAGGCAGGGATAAATTTTCTTCTTCCTTTCTGATTTGGATGCCTTTCATTTCTTTTTCTTGCCTAATTGCTCTGGTTAGGACTTCCAGTACTATATTGAATAGAAATGGTGAGAGAAGGCATGCTTGTCTTCTTGTTCTTGATCTTAGGGGTAAAGTTTTCCATTTTTCACCATTAGTATGATGTCAGCTTTCTTATGTTGAGGCATTTTTCTTCTATTCTTAGATTGTTGAGAGGTTTTATCATTAAAAAGTGTTGAATTTTGTGAGATGCTTTTTCTGCATCTACTGAGATGATTATGTGATTTTTATATTTTATTCTATTAATGTGGTATATCACATTTATTGATTCGCATATGTCAAACTATCCCTGCATCCCAGGGGTGAACCCCATTTGGTCATGGTGTATGATCCTTTTAATGTGCTGTTAGATTTGGTTTGCTAGTATTTTGTTGGGGATTTTTGCATCTATGTTCATCAGGGACATTGGCCTGTAGTTTTATTTTATTTTCTTGTGTTGTCTTTGTCTGGCTTTGGTACCAGGGTAATGCTGGCCTCACAAAATGAGTTTGGAAGTGCTCCCTCCTCTTCATTCTTTGGAAGAGTTTGGTTTGAAAAGGATTAATGTTAATTCTTCTTAAAATGTTTGGTAGAATTCCCCAGTGAAGCCATATGGTTCTAGAATTCTTGTTGTAGCTGCTGTTGGAGACTTTCGATTGCTGGCTCAATCCTCATACTAGTTATAAATCTGTTCAGACTTTCATTTAGTCTTAGGAGGTTGTACGTGTCTAGGAATTTATCCATTTCTGCCACATTATCCAGTTTGTTGTCATGTAATACTTCACAGTAGTTTCCTATGATGCTTTTTATTTCTGTGACATCAGTTGTAATAGCTCTTCTTTCATTTCCAATTTTATTTATTTCAGTCATTTCTCTTTTTTTCTTAGTCTAGCGAGGGTTTGTCAATTTTTTTTATCTTTTCAAAAACCAACTCTTAGTTTCATTGATATTTTTTCTATTTTTGTATTTTCTATTATATTTATTTCTGCTCTAATCTTCATTATTTCCTTCCTTCTGCTAACTTTGGGCTTAGTTTGCTCTTCTTTTTTTATTTCTTTGGTGTGTTAAGTTAGGCTCTTTGAGAGATCTTTCTTCTTTTTAAATATAGATATTTATCACCATGAACTTTCCTCTTCGTACTGTGTTTACTACATCCCATAAGTTTTGGTATGTTGTGTTCTCATTTTTGTTTCTTTTGAGGTATTTTTAAATTTCTTTTTTGATTTTTTCCTTGATATGATGGTAGTTGAAGAGTATGTTATTTAATTTTCACATATTTGTGAATTGTACAGTTTTCCTTCCTGCTGCTGAAAAGGAAGGAGAAGGAGGTTACAGACTTCATACCCTGCCATGTAGCTAATGTCACGTCACTCCTCTCAACACACATTTTGCATTTTTGTTTTTTTTTTTTAGAGACACAGTCTCATTCTATCACCCAGGCTAGAGTGCAGTGGTATGATCATAGCTCACTGTCAACATATATTTTTGATTTAAGAAAATCTTAGTTAAAATGTTATATGTTAAAGAATATTAATCTCAAACCAATAGCCAATATTACACTTAGCAGTAAAACATTAGAGACATTTCCATTGATGTTAGTAATTTGACTATCATTACTATTATTTAACGTTATTCTGGAAGTGCTAATCAAGGCAACAATGAGAAAAAGAAACAAGGGAAGTATAAATATTTGATAGGAAGAGAAAAAATTATCATTATTTCAAGATGATATGGTTGCTTGAAAAAGTATTAGAACTAATAGAGTTCAGAAAGTTTGGCAATTACAACAAATACTAAAGACTAACAGCTTTCTTACAGCTTGCCAATAATTTGTTAAAGATAAATAATGGAAAAATAACTCACATGTGACAGCAATAAAAAAAAATCCAAGCACCTAGGAATAAAGTTAATGATGAATGTGCAAATCTATAAAACTTTACTATGAAACCTAAAAGGAAATTTGAATAAAGAGAGAGATTCTTCATTTTTGTATTGGAAATATTGGAATATTATAAATATTGTAAAGGTATTAATTTTCCTCAAGCTAAGCCTATAAAATTAACAAAATTCCATTAAAAATACCAGGGAACTTTTTTTTAGGATGTGACAAAAAATCTATTTTAAAGTTTATTTAGAAAAATAAATAATGTCAAGCACATTTTTAGGAAGAACAGTACTGAAAAAATCTTTCCCTGCTAGATATTGAAGTGAACCAGCAAGATACAATAATTAATTAGCTCAAAAAAGACAGTTGAGAAATGCATCCAAATATTAATACATATGATAATTTAGTATACAATAAAGACAGTGCCTCATGTCAGTGAAGATAGTATTAAGGTGAACTCTCTAGCTGTTAAAAAAAAGTTACATCTAAACTCACATAGATAAGGCCGGGCGCGGTGGCTCACGCCTGTAATCCTAGCACTCTGGGAAACCGAGGCGGGCGGATCGTTCTGAGGTCAGGAGTTCGCAACCAGCCTGAGCAAGAGCGAGACTCCGTCTCTACCAAAAATAGAAAGAAATTAATTGGACAGCTAAAAACATATATAGAAAAAATTAGCCCGGCATGGTGGCTCATGCCCGTAGTCCCAGCTACTCGGGAGGCTCAGGCAGGAGGATCACTTGAGCCCAGGTTGTTTGAGGTTGCTGTGAGCTAGGCTGACGCCACGGCACTCGCCCCAGGCAAGAGAGTGAGACTCTGTCTCAAAAAAAATAAATAAATAAAAAAAATTAAAAAAATAAAAATGAACTCACATAGATAAATTCCAAAAGGATTAAAAATTTTAATGTAAGTAGAAGAAAATACAGGTGAATATTTACAAAACCTTGGGATAAGAAATAACTTTCTAAACATGAAACTAAAGGCTTGAAAGCATAAAGTGATAGATCTAGTTATATAAAAATATAAAACTTTTTATTATATACAGCAGAAATTTACCATAAACTAAGTTGAAGGACAAATGACATTGGAAAGTATTCTTAACCAAAGATTCCTATCTTTAACATTTAAAGACCTTCTTTAAATTGACAAATGAAAATACTTCACTCCCACTTCTTTGCTTGACTAGCCTAAAAATAAAATAAAGAAGAAAATATGTAGTTGACTAGAAAAAGGCATTTTACATGAGAACACTTTCCGATGACCAATAAGCATGAAAAAAAGTTCATCTTTTAAAAATTTTTAATTAAAATTTTTATGTATACATAATAGTTATACATATTTGCAGGATACATGTGATATTCGATACAAGCATGATATGCTGCATATGTGATGATCAAATCAGGGATATCTATCACCTTAAGCATTTATCAACTTCACTTGCAGTCAAAGAAATGCAAATTAAAATCACAAAAGAAAAAAGATAAATATATGCACTGTTAAGAAGAATTTGGAGATTTAGTCACTTTCAAACTATTTTTGGGTATATAAACTTATACAGTCCTTATAGAGGGTATTCTACTACTAGGAATGAATAGCAAAGAAATAATTAAGGAAATATATATTAATATGTATATATAGTCTACTAATCTTCTTGATACGCTTAATATATATCACAGCACTATCATAATAAAGAATTGTCCAAAAACGGCATGTATGTAGCCATTTTAAAAGAAGCAGAAGAATGTTTAGGAACAAAAAAAATTTTAAGGAAGGATGTTTATTTAGTTAGTTTTTCATAGGAGTTTTCCAGTGGGAACCTGAAAATCTCCTAGACAAATTAAGGAAGGATATTTAAAATAACAAGGCAGTACGGAAATGCAGCCAATAGGGGAAAAAATTGTTAGTTTGACAATTTGGCCATAGAATTCTCACAGAGAGAGACTGTTTTGATTTAGCAGAATGATTTAGAATCTCTGCTGGTTGAAGCAAAACAAAAGGAGCAATGGATTGCCTTGCACAAAAGGAAATGGGAATTGGAAATGAGTGCTTTGGCATTTGCTAGAGGAGATTAAACCTGGTAAATGGAAAAAGGAGGAAGGGAAGGAGGGAGAGAGCCTGGGCAGCTGGTGGAGGAGTGGTCAATGAGAATTTTCCAGTGATGAGAATGACTGATGGATTCTTAAAAAGACCTGCTTTCTATTAATAATAGTTTCAGCTTGTTCTCTGAGCTTCAAAATAAGATAGCCTCTCTTCTGCCAAATATTTCCTAAATGTTTGTTAAACATACAACCTTGTTTAGGCCATATTTTGGGGAAAGAAGGAGTTGAGGAAATGTCCAACAGGGCGATATAGCATAGAAGAGACAAGGTGCCCAGGAGGGGAGATGAGGGGTGGAGATCAAGGCAGCAAACCAGAGCTAGAGGTGATCAAAAGAAACACAGCATTCCCCTCCCGCACAAAATAAGACCCTTTAGAGATATTGGTAGGGACTTGGATTTCACGCCATTCATAGGACAGGGATTTGAGCACGATTCTTTCGTATCCCAAAGGTTGGGGAGACTCCAGAAGGTTGGAAGACCTTATAAAATATGTGGGGGTTGGGCAAGGTAGGGGAGGAAACTCAGAGAAAATTGTTTGGGATACATAGCATACAAAATTTACTCATGATGCTAAGATTGTAACAGTATTTATTTTCCTCTTTTTGTTCATCTGTATTTTGACTCTTCTATAATGAAACCATATTACTTGCCTAATTTTTAAAAAGAAAAATGAAAAATAGAAAAATTAGTTGGGCGTGGTGGTGTGTGCCTGTAGTCCCAGCTACTCCCAGCTACTTGGGAGCCTGAGGCAGGAGGATCGCTTGAGCCCAGGAGTTTGAGGTTGTTGTGAGCTATGATGATGCCACTGCACTCCAGCCTGGGTGACAGAGGGAGCCCGAGTCAAGAAAAAAGAAAAGAAAAGAAGAGAGAAGAGGAGAGGAGAGGGGAGGGGAGAGGGGAAGAGGAGAAGAGAGCAGAGGAGAGGAGGGGAAAATGTCCTGAGGAAATAGGTAAATCCACAGGGACAGAAAGCCGCTGTCCGTGGTTGTCAGAGGCTGAGGGATAGAAGGGAATGGGGAGTAAGTGCTTAAAGAGCACGGGGTTTCCTTTTGGGGTGATGAAAATGTTTTAGAACCAGGAAGAGATGGTGGTCGTACAACATTGTGAATGTGCAAAATGCCACAGAGTTGTTCACCTTAAAATAGATAATTATACATTATGTGAATTTCCTGTCAATAGGAAAAAAGAGAAAAAATAATGTCCTGAGGAAAAATATGCACGATAAATCAGACTCTGTCACTGTTCTGCTTGAAGTCCTTCGGGGACACCCTAACCCTTTAGCGGGCTGACAAGGCTCCCTCATGGCCTGGCCATCTCGCCTCTAGCACAGCTGCACTCCCTGTAAACCTTATTCTCCAGCCGTACAAAACCGTGCGCAGTGCTCTGAAAGGGCCTATTCTTTCCTGCCTCCACGCCTTTGCATAGGTTTTCTCTTTTCCTGGAATGCCCTCCGCTTAGTTACTTTCCACCTATCCTTCAAAACTCAGCTAAACATCTCCTTTCAGTAGCTTCCCCTGATTCTGTAGTCAGAGTCTCTCTTTGCTGTACCCCAAGAGCCTTCTGCACATTTCCGTTATATCAGGGTAGACGATTGTGAACCAAAGGCAGGACCTGGCCCTTCCCTCTGTTTACCCTGGGAACCTGGCCCAGGACAGAAGCCACAATAAATGAGGATGAATAAGAACAGACTTACAATCACTGAGACTTAAAATCACATCCTTTTCTAATGCATAAGGTTACTCTGGGCATGAAATTAAAAAGGATTCAAAGATGTTTAAATGGCTTACTGAGGCATTTATCAGAAGAACTGGCAATATTTTTTCTACCCCCTTGCCCCCACCTTCTTCCTTTTTATAAGTTATTTAGGAATTGAAATGTGGATATTCTCTGATCCAGTGTAACTAAAACAAAAAAAAGAAGGAAAAGCATGGATAAAAATTCCAAATAGATTAATAAAAATGTCAATCTAAGTAGCAAAATGATACTAAATGGAGTTTATGGAGTTGCACAATACTGATAGGAAAATAGGCTAAAAACTCAATTACTCTTGCAAAAACACATGATGGATAATAAAGGATTTTTTTGATACCTAGCCCTGAAACGAAGATATATTGATAGTATGACTATCTTAGGATGGTGTTTAAAAATATCCAACTCTTGTAGGATTAAAAATGAACTTAATCCCCGTAAGGAAATAATGGATATAGGCAAAAATCATCAGTGGTTATTAAAATTATGGGGTGAAAGGTTGATAAGAAACTTTATATTGGATGTATCAGGCTGACGACCCCTGAACCTACTGTATGATCTTAGCATTATTAAAAGTGGGGTGGCCAGACATTGATTGCCTCCTCATATAATGTCATAGGAAGTATACAACACCATTTGAGAAATAGTCTTGCCAAAATAATTGAACCTGAACTTAATCTTCTAACCACCAGTTTCTGACAAATATGAAGAACAGAGAAGCATGCAAATTGACACCATAAGAATATAAAATATAATATCAGGCCAGTGCAGTGGCTCACACCTGTAATCCTAGCATTCTGGGAGGCCAAGGCGGGAGGATTGCTTGCGATCAGGAGTTTGAGACCAGCCTGAGCAACAGAGAAAGATCCTGTCTCTACAAAAAGTAAAACAATTAGCCCGATATGGTGGTGATTGCCTGTAGTCCCAGCTACTCCTGAGCTGGAGGTTGAGCCCAGGAGTCCGAAGCTGCAGTGAGCTATGATGATGCCACTGCACTCTAGCTGGGCGACAGAGCAAAACTCTGACTCCAGAAAAAGAAAAAAAAGTGAATATAAAGTATAAAATATCACATCAAGAAGATGGGAAATTCCATGAGACAAATGACTTGATTTCTTCAATAAATAAGTGGTATGAAGAAAAAGGGAGGCCAGGCACGGTGTGGCTCATACCTGTAATCCCAGTACTCCGAGAGGCTGAGAAGGGAGGATCGCTTGAGACCAGGAGTTTGAGACCAGCTTAGGCAACATAGGGAGACCCTGTCTCTACAAAAAATTTAAAAATTAGCTGGGTGTGGTGGCGCACACCTGTAGTCCCAGCTGCTTGGGAGGCTGAGGCAGGAGGATTGCTGGAGCCCAGGAGTTCCGGGCTGCAGTGAGTTATGATCCCACCACTGTACTCCACCAGGCAGGTGACAGAATGAGATCCTGTCTCAAAAAAAAAAAAAAAAAAAAAAGAGGGGAGCAGGAAAATTAGAAAATTAGAGTTTCAAGAAGACTTAAAGACTTAAGAGACATATGTAACAATACAAATAAAAAAAGACATGTTTTGGAGACAATCTGGGAAAATTTACATGGATTGGGTATTAGATAATATTAAGGGATTATTGTTAACTTTATTATGTGTGATAATGGTATTGTGGGTTTTTTTTAAGTTCTACCTTTTATAGGTTGAACTATTTATGATAAAATATTATACCTTGTATTTGCTTTAAAATGCTCTCCCAAAAATATGTGTGTGGGGATAGATAAAACAATGACACAGAATATTAGTAATTATTAATTCTGGGTGATAATGGGCACATGGGATTCATTATACTGTTCCTTCCCTTTTTGTGTACACATGACATTTTCCATAATAAGTTTTAAAAAATAAACTTAACATTCAGCAGCAATGTGGCAGTGTTAATAAGCCTGTCTGCTGAGCCAGGACTATGTCATATGAGAGCATTGTCAGACCAATGGAAAGATCTTGGCTTGGCATCAGAAAGGCCTAAGTTTGAATCCCAGCTCTGCTGCTGACCAGCCCTGTTACCTTGGGCAAGGTACTCACTTCTCTGAATCTGTTTTTCCATCTGTAAATAGGGATAATATTACCTTCTTCGGAAGGTTGGAGGAACACGTGAGATGTTATATATAAAGTGTCTATCACATGTCTGGCATAAAATAAATGCTCTATAAATTGACTACCTTATACCAATCCAGTTATTCTTAATTTCCTTTATTGTTTTTTTTAAATAAATTTAAATAATCCAAAGTGTATGAAGTAAAGAGTGAAATTTCCCTTCACCACACTATCCAATCTCACTTTCCAGAAAAAGGAAGTAATTGAAAGTTTAGTGTCTATCTATCCAGCCTTTTTCTTTACATCTATAAATAGATATAGGTATATGCATCCACATACATATGGTGTGTTTTGTTTAACAAGAATGAAATCACATATATATACTAATATATGTATCTGCAATTTACTTTTTCTATATTATAATATGTAATGTGTCTTTTTATGTCAGTTTATAGGGTTCTATAGATGTAACTCAATAAATAATATCATTCATCTGCCTTTGCTCCCAGGTGCATTCTGTCCACTAGAATCCTACAGTTGGGTCAAAGGATATAGGTAGTATATATTTTGACAATATTACAAAGTGGTGCCACTGTCCCTCCACAATTCATTGAGCTATTTTCACATTAAGACCTCGATATTATCTATTTTATATACATTTCTATGCTGCATACTGAGAGACACCGTCCTTTCTGATACTACATATTTCTCATCTGGCCATGAAAGGGTGTCAGAGAATAAACGTGTTAGTTAGCAAAAATCAGCCTCCTGGAAAATAGGCTCCATTCTGCTATTTGTGTCCCTGTTAGAGGATAATATGCTGCATGCTGTTTTCAAGGCTGAATGTAGCGGTAGATTGGATAAAATAAATGGGAGTCCTACTTTTCTTTGTGAAAAGCCAGTGAAGATTATGTGAGGCAGGATCCTGAAAGGAAGAGAGGGAATAAAACCTCTCAAAAGAGGTCCCAGCGGATGGCACCCGTGCAAAGGTGAACGAGGAAAGAAAGAGGAAGCAAATGCAGCCTGGATTCCCTGGAGAGTTCAAGATCTCACTTTTCCCTCCTGTTGTTCTAGTGACTTTTAGAGAGGACAGTTCTAGAGAAAGATGATTTCAAAAAGAAAAGAAATCCAAACTGAATCCAATTCTGCCTTGCTCATGTAAAAGCACCTGTCATGTGGTGCACAATCAGTCCCAGGCAGACTCCCGAGAAAGATCACTTTGTAAACCACCCTTCTGCCAAGGAAGGCCAACAATTGTCCTTTGTCCATGGAGCTCTCCCATCATCCCGCTATGAAGTTACTGGTCCAAACCACTGTAGGGTTTGGGCAAGAAGAAATTATTCCATTGTCTTTTAGAAATTAGATCACTAAGGTGATGTCATTCATGATGTAAGGCTTTCCTTGAGTCCTGGCTGTTCCAGATACAGGAAATCATGAGTACTCCCTTGCTGCATATATTTCTGTAGGTCTGTTGGCGCTGTGGGCATGCACTGAGACCCTTCCATGGCCAGTTGAGAAATAAGTGGTACCAGAAAATGACCTGCTCCTGATAAGAATCTTCTCAAGTTCTAAAAATATTTTTTGATTTTGTTTTGTGAACTAAAATTAACATTTTGTTTAGTGATCTCTAAAACAATGCATGTAAAAACAATTAAGTTAGTAAATGTCCTGATCATTCTTGGACTTAGAGATAGGTTTTTATTTTACACTTTTAAATCCAAGTTACTAACTCAATAAAATTTGGAAAATATTTCATTGTATTCATCCTCCAAAACATTTTTTGTCTTTAATTTGTTTTTAAGTCCTGGATCAAACTCTTCTGCTAACCTACAGATAAGCTGACCACTGGCAAATGGTCAGTTGGGATTTGAGCCTTAACATAGACATGTTGCTTTTTCTTTGACAGGTAATTTTAATTATTTTGACAAATATTTCTGTGTCAGGTACTGTCCCACGTGCTAAGGATAAAGCAAAAGAAAACAACAAAAATCTTCGCCTTTGTGCGTTTACATTCTAGGAAGGAGGCTTCATTCATTCAGTCAGTCAACGAGCACTCGTTGATCTTCTGGAATGACTCAGACCTCGAGTCACAGACTATGAATAAACAGGATTTTTATCCCTGCTCTCAGAATCTAGTGGGAGAAATAAGACGTGTCCCCTTACCTCACCCAAAGCCCCTGTACACAGAGAATACAGAGGAGTGACAGCTTGCTCAGCTTGGATAGTTGGAAGGTTTCTCAGAGAAGATGACAAGTAACACGAAACTTGAAGAATGAACTGACGAGGGAGAAAGGCAGTCCTAGCAGTGAAGAGACCAAGCAGGGCGCGCACTCTGGCATAGGGCCTGAGTCATATTAAGAGACCGTGGATGTTGCGGAATGGATGAAACTTCCCCAGCAGCGTCTAAACTCCATGAGGCATGTTCTGGGAACTGTAAGTCCCTTCCTGTGGCTGGAGTTTCAAGTGTGCGGGGAGGGACAGGAGATAGGGCTGGGGAAGGAGGCAAAGTCCAGATGTGAGGCAGGCTTGGCTAAGGGCCTTTGTTCTGATGACAATTAGAAAACTACTGGAGCATTTTAAACAGTGATACAATGTGGTCTGATTATGTTTTATTCTTTTCTTGATAAAGGTGTATTTTTAAAATTACACAAATAATATATGTTTATTTTGGAAGAATCATTAGGGCCTTTTTGCGGGAGCGGTGATTTCACTGTACTGTGTTTATAACTGGCACATTGCACATCTCTCTTTTGCTATGGAACAACTTTTCTCTCTCATCGGACTTGACACACAGAAGGCTGCAGTAAAGATTTGCTGATGCTGAAGTCCATAGACTCAGCCTGATTAAGCAAGGCTCTGATCTGGTCCAAATGTGCCCCTCAGAGAACCTGGAGCTTCGCCTGATTGGGGATAGTTAACAATTTCCATTGCTACTTCACTGCCACTATATTTTTTAAAACCTCATTTTTTTCTTTTTATTATGGAAAAATTCAAACATTCATATATCTACAAAAGTAGAAGAGTATGATAAACCCTCACATACCCATCACCCAGCTTCAACAATTAAGGACTCACAGCCAATCTTGTTTTATTTATTTCCTTCCCTCCCTCCCACCAGAGCATTATTTTGAGATAAATCCCAGACAGCATATCTTTTAGTATGGATGTTTTTTTTTTTTTTTTGAGACAGAGTCTCGCTCTGTTGCCCGGGCTAGAGTGCTGTGGCGTCAGCCTAGCTCACAGCAACCTCAAACTCCTGGGCGCAAGCGATCCTCCTGCCTCAGCCTCCTCAGTAGCTGGGACTACAGGCACGCGCCACTATGCCCAGCTGATTTTTTCTATATATTTTTAGTTGTCCAGCTAATTTCTTTCTATTTTTAGTAGAGATGGGGTCTCATTCTTGCTCAGGCTGGTCTTGAACTCCTGACCTCGCTTCGGCCTTCCACAGTGCTAGGATTGCAGGCATGAGCCACCACGCCCAGCCTAGTATGGATCTTTTAAGGATAAGATCCTATTTTAAAAACATATCCACAATTATTACACCTAACAAAAAAAAGAATTATTCTTTATCATCATCAAATGTACAGTTAGTGTTCTCACTCCAAGTACCTCATAATTTTTTTTAATCAGCTAGTTTGAATCATGGCCTAAACAAGTTCCACATAAGTATTTGGTTGACATGTTTCCTGTTTCCCTTAATCAATATGTACCCTCTTTCTCTCTCTCTCTGTCTCTTTCTTTTCTATTTATTTAACTGTAGGCTCTTGAACAGAACTGAAAATCAAAAGCAGCACTTTAAGGGTGCCGTTTTTCTTCATGCTCACCTTAACTAGGTATTTTTTCATATCCCTGGTAAGTTTTTAGGTAAAGAATTATGTCTCATTATTGCAAAACAAAACTTGTTTTTAGTCTATCAGCTTTGTCTAAGCATCAAGATACATGGCGATCATACTGTATACCAAAATGAATTATAGAATAAAAGATTAAATGTAAAAGATAAAACTGTTTAAAAAAAACTAAAAGAAAATATTAAACTCTTTTTCTTTTTTTTTTTTGAGATGGAGTCTTGTCCAGGCTAGAGTGCCGTGGCATCAGCCTAGCTCACAGCAACCTCAAACTCCTGGGCGCAAGCGATCCTCTTGCCTCAGCCTCCCAGTAGCTGGGACTACAGGTGTACACAACCACATCTGGCTAATTTTTTCTGTTTTTAGTAGAGATAGGATCTTGTTCTTCCTCAGGCTGGTCTTGAACTCCTGAGCTCAAGAGATCCTCCTGCCTCGGCCTCCCAGAGTGCTATTAATAGGATTACAGGCATCAGCCATCGCTCCTGGCCTTGAACATATTTTTGGAAAGGGAAGAAGCTATCTAAATACAAAAGCAATGGAAGATATCACAAAGAAAAATATCCTTAGAATTAACTACATACAAAGTTAAAATATCTATATCAACAAACACAAAATGAAAGGACAAATGACAAACTGGGGGGAAATATTTGCCATCAACAACAAGCAACAGGTTATCAGACTTAATACACATGACCTGGTCTAGCCTGCCCCTGGGTCCAAATGGGTCCACTCACAAGATTGCCTCAAGTCCTGGTTCTTTAGACCCACCTTCTTGATTATCTGCAAGTTCTGTCTTTTGCTCAGGATCTCCTGCTCCAATTATGCTTCAAGGAGCCTTTGGGATGGGGATGGAGAGTCTTACCTTTAATCCTCTGCTCTGTTGGTCTCACCACCCTTCTGCTTTCCAGACCCCAGGAGCTCTGCTGGGCCCCTGCTGACATCATCTTAACCACCAACATCTGGCTCTCTTCTTCCCCTCCAGCAACCAGAGAAAAACACTCTGCCTCTTATGACTGATTGTTTTCAAAGTGGCTTCCTGCAGAAGAGCTGCTGGGCCCCTAAAGACCACAGTCCCTTCTATCTGAGAATTCACCTGAAGGAAGGTGGAGGGAGAAGGGTGGGAGAGCAAGTGCGAGGATGATCAGGCCCCTGAGCTACTTAAAATGATCCCCCCAACCCTGACCTTTAGGATCTGCTACGTCGGCTATTTCCTGGCTTCAAGTGACAGAAGCCGATGCTGACAGATTAAGCAGAAAAGAGGTTTATTAAAAGGCTGTTGGGTGACTCATAGAATTGTTGGGAAGGCTGGAGGAAACAATCGTGAGGCTAAGCTTCCAAGAAAATCACCCAAAATTATGCAGTGCAGCAGGCCAGATGAGAGAACTGCCCACTGCCCATTACCGCTCAGCAACTATGTGCTGCCAGGAGCTCAATTTGACTGCAACCACTGCTGCTGAAGACATCAGTGCCACTTCTTTGTCAGGAACTCAGTCTTATGAACCATTTCAGTCCCTCCATACCGCGGGGATGTGCTACCACCTTCCCAACAAAAGGAATGTCCCACACGTTGCCCCTCACATTGCCCCTCCTCCAACTTCTCACACAAGTGAGTATGATTGGAGGAGCACCAGTCACATGCCTGTGTCCCAGCTGCCAAGAGGAGGAGAGGGAAGAAGTATTCTGCCTTCTACCTTGGCGGGCTCAAAAGAGGAAAATTCTCCAAACATCAAAAGAGTGTTCAAAAGGTGTCTTGTTCCCAAAGACCATGACAAATGTCCACCAGAATGAATAACTTAGGCTGGCTATTGCAGAGGGAAGCCTTTTTTAGATAGGGTGGACTTTTACCTATTGATTGTGGACTGCATTAAAATACGAAATGACATGCCCACAAGGTTATTTACAGAGGTATTATCTGTAACAGCAAAAGATTAGAAACTGTCAAAATATCCAGTAATAGAGGATAGGTGAATAAAAATTATGGAATATCAATACACACATGGAAGACAATACACCTGAAAATGAAGGAGAATCTTTATATACAGTACGTTCTGGAATAATCTCCAGAATATATATAAGTAAAAAAGGCGCAGTGGATGTCTTGGTCTGCTTTCTGCTGCTGTAACAGAATACTACAGATTGGGTAATTTATAAAGAAAAGAGATTAATTTGGCTTTTGGTTCTGGAGGCTGGGAAGTCCAAGAGTGAGGGGCTGCATCTGGTGAGGGCTTTCTTGCTGCCTCATAACAAGGCAGGAGCATCACATGGACAGAAGGCACGCACAGGACAGAGGGAGGAAAAGGGGGCCAAACTCCTGCAATAGCAAACCCACTCCTGCAGTAATGGCATTAATCTATTCATGACCTCATGACCACGTCACCTCTCAAAGATCCCACCTCTTAATACCATCCCAATGGCAATTAAATTTCACCCTGAGTTTGGAGAGGACATTCACACCATAGCAGTGCAGAATAATATATATAGTAGCTATCTTTTCTGTAAGAAAGGGTGAGGATAGCTATGGCTCAACCATAGATATTGCCATTTTTTACAGGTAAAAAGGTTGAATATTGGCAATATCATATGATTCAACATAGTATATTATAGGATGGAGGAGACGGGGATGGAAAAGAGACTTCTCTGAATATATTTGTTATATATTTTTCGCATTGGAATCTCATAAATGTGTTTTGCACATTCAAAAATTTAATTTAATTTAAAAAGACAATTTCTAAGATTTAAAAACAAACCGAAAATAATGAACATAACTGTATATTAAGTTAATGATGTAGCACAGAGAAGCCAATTATTTCAAGCATTTACAATACATATTTGTTACAGTACATACAGAGTAGAAGGTAAGGGCAAAGAGAAATGCAAAAAAAAAAAAAAAAAAAAAGGATGAAAGCATTAGACGAAATGGTTAGGGATAACTTTAGAAAAGTGAGATGTGACTGCACACACCACCGGAAGCCACTGATCAACATTAACTACACTCAGAGTGGGACAGCCCAGAGAGTAGCTCTTTATTTTTCTGAGACAGAGTCTCACTCTGTTGCCTGGGCTAGAGTGCCGTGGCTTCAGCCTAGCTCACAGCAACCTCAAACTCCTGGGCTCCAGTGATCCTCCTTCCTCAACCTCCCAAGTACCTGGGACTACAGGCATGTGCCACCATGCCCGGCTAATTTTTTTTTTCTATATATATATATTTTTCTCTGTATGTATTTTTTAGTTGTCCAGATAATTTCTTTCTATTTTTAGTAGAGACGGGGGTCTCACTCTTGTTCAGGTTGGTCTCGAACTCCTGACCTTGAGCGATCTACCTGCCTCGGTCTCCCAGAGTGCTGGGATTACAGGCGTGAGCCACTGCACCCAGCCAGACAGTAGCTCTTGAGATGCACCCTTTATGGGAAAAAACAAAAACCAAACATTAATCTAATATGGCCTTTAGAACTAACTTTCAGTTTACATGAAATATAGAAGATAGAGACTGAAGTTTAAGTGACACTACAAGACATAAATAGATAAATCCAGAATATCCAAATAGAGAACATTCTATTTAAAAACATAAATCCAGATATTCTATAGACCATTCGAACTGGTTTAATCAAGTCAATGGCATGAGAAAAAAAAATAAAAAGTGGGGTTGTTGGGGAGAGACTGACTGTTCTAGATTTTTAAAGTCTCAAAAGATAGCCATCAAATACAATGTGAGGATCTTGTCTGGATCCTGATTCTAGTGAACCATCCATAAAAAGACATTTCTTTAGTTATAAAGGAAGTATGAAAATGGTCTAAGAATCAGATGACACCAAGGAATTTACTTTTGTTAGGTATGTTGCTAGCAGTGTGGTTAGGGAAGAAAATATCTCGTATAAAATATCTAGGCAGGAAATCACATGAGGTCTGGGATTTGCTTCAAAATACTTGCATAGAAAAAGGGGAGGGATAGATGAAGAAAGGATGGCAAAATTCTAATAATTGTTGAATCTGAGTGACAGGCATTTTAAAAATACTGTTCTCTCTGATTTCGTTTATTAAAAATTTTTCATAATGAGGACTGAATTCTGATCTTTTTCTTTGCCCCTAAAATATTATTTCCCAGGAGGGCTTGGTGAGTCATGCCTACAAACGATAAAATCTTAGTAAACAGGTTTTTATGATGTGGTTTACTTCCAACCTGATTCTGGTATAGCATTACATGAAGGATAGAAGACGCTTATCTTGACTCAAGCATTCCTTTCCTCTGATTCTTGGTCTTTGGACAAAGCCTAACTCTTTCAACTAAAGAATCCCTAAACCCACCTGTGACCTATAAGCTCCCTATAAGCTCTTTGCGATGCCCAACTTTTCGGGCCAAACCAATGTGTGCCTTCCACGTACTGGTTTATGACTCTACTTGTAACCCGTCTCCCTGAAATGTGTAAAACCAATCTGTAACCCAGCCACACCGAGTCCACTTGCTCAAGGCTTCTTGGGTGTGGTTCTGGGTCATGGTCCTCAAATTTGGCTCAGAGTAAACCCCCTTGAATTATTTTACAGAATTTGTCTTCTTTTCTGTTGACAGTAATCAAAAAGATAGTGTGGAGACAGGCAAAATAGAAATCTTCTGGATGACATTTCAGCCTGGTCTTTCTATATCAGTGGAGCAAATAAATGGGAAAAATTACTGCAAATCAGACTGATTTGCTCTTCTTTAGCTGTCAGCTCCCGCTAAGCTGTAAAAGCGCATCTGGTGTCAGCAATCACGCCTCAGACGATGAGATCATGGCAGAAGATGGGGCTGTTGGTGAGTGTAATGATTCTCTCTCTTTCTCACACCTCATTTTCGTTAACACCTGAGGTGGCACCTCAGCAAATCCAAGCAGAGTGCCGAGTGGTTTGCAATGTTCTTTTGCATCTAAAAATGCTAATCACACTCTCTTTGCTGATTCACTGGGGGATAATTTTTGGTCCTGTGAGTAGATAAAACTTCCTTTTCTTTTCTTTTTTTTAAGATGAAGGATTACAAAAATCAGAGATGGCAAATCCAGCCAACTGTGTGACCACCCTCTTCTCCAGAACCTGGGGCAGGTAGACATCACCAATTGATCATAGCTTTCTTTCCCACTGGACTTGGCTTCTTGCCACAGTACTCCAGAGAGCACCACATTAATGAAATCTATTTGTCATTCCTACTCAGGAAGTCTTCAGGTTAGTTTACAGATTAAGAGAACTTGTCTAGCTATTTTTTTTTCCACTTCTACAGCAGAACAAACAAGAAGAAAAATACCTTGAATAAAAACCCAAAGAATTTAGACTAGACTGGATTTAAGGAAGGACTTCATGTGAAGATTATTGGAATCTGGAATAATTGCTTAGAAAGATTAAGGTATCTTTCTTTTTTTTGTTTTTTTTTTGAGACAGAGTCTCACTGTGTTGCCCGGGCTAAAGTGCCGTGGCTTCAGCCTAGCTCACAGCAACCTCAAACTCCTGGGCTCAAGTGATCCTCCTGCCTCAGCCTCCTGAGTACCTGGGACTACAGGCATGCGCCACCATGCCCGGCTAATTTTTTCTATATATTTTTAGTTGTCCAATTAATTTCTTTC
>CAUYSK010063333.1:0-39483 GCA_963575035.1 Avahi laniger | reverse complement strand
AAATTTGATCAAATGAATGAATAACTTGATCCAATAAATGAAAACATTTATTAACTTAAACATTATTAACTTCTTAACTTTATTAACTTAAACATTATTAACTTCTTAACTTAAATCTCTATTGCATAAAACATGTCGCTAATGTTGCAAATCAATAAGTCCCTGCTGCCTGCCATGGTACTAGTATTCTAGTTCAAGCTAGTGGGTTGAGGAGAAGATGTTGAAAAACTGTATTTTGGGATTATAATCACAACTTTACGTAAACTAATTCCTTCTGAAACTCAACCCTCACCTTTAAATTTTATTAGAGCCAGGATTTTAACATGTGCCGTTTTAAACTGCTTAAACAACCAGAGGATTAGAGACTTCCTGCAAAAAAAGTAGTTCTTTCTACAGGTAGTTACATCTCCAGCACACTTATAAATATTTCCATGTGGATGGCCTAACATGGGCAAAATCTCAACCTTGCTGTATCTCTATCCTCTCACCTGGTTTCATTCATTCATTCATTCATTTGTTCATTACACTTATATTTGTTGAGACCTACCTTTGCTAGGCACTCTCCCAGGCTCTGGAAATACAGCAGAGTAAAGGACAGAAAGTGAGCATGGGTTTGGGAGACCCTTTAGATACAGAAGCCCTCTCCGAGGAGTTGATAATAGGCAGAGACCTGAGTCTATCAGCCATACAAAACTGGAAGTGCAAACATAGAAGCACAAATTTCATTTGTTTCTGGCAGGTGAGTGTTCCAGGCAGAAATACAAATGCCCAAGGTAGGAGTGCCCTTGGTAGGTTCAGAGAGAAGCATACGTGGCCACCCTGGAGTGAGGAAGTGAAATAAAGGGCCTTGAGGATAGATTCTGGAAGTCCTCAGAGGCCAGAATGAAAATTGTGGATTCACCTTCAGATGCGATGGCAGCCGTTGGAGGTTTTGGGTAAGGGAAGGGGGCATGACTCAATTTCTGTTTTAAAGGCTACCCTGGCTGCAGTTTGAAGAATAAACTAAAGACGATTAGCGTGCAAGCAGAGATACTAGGCGTGAGACAACTGCAACAAGCCAGAAGCCCATCCCCACATACTAAAGACATTTGATGATTATTATTTAGGGCAGATTAATATACTAAATTAATTAAAGACTGGAAGCTCAAAAAATGCAGTTTTGATATAACGAAGTTGTGACTCTGTTTGTTGCATATTGTCAGAGGAAGCTGACGAGTTCCAAAATCTTGTAGTTCTCAGTTCTATTTATCAGTAAAATAGGATCCCTGTCTTCCCTTTTGCATGTAACAGCAGCAGAATCAAAGGAGGTAATGTGTAATAAAAGCACTGAGTAAACCACAAAATTCAAAGCATGGTATTTTACAAATGCTGGGCTTTGTTATGCATAACTATTGGTCCTGGTTCGGTTTTCAGTGAAAAACTGTTTTCTCTAGATTGGTCAAAGAGGATTCCGGCAACATTCTAAACTGCAGGAAATCTTGCTACCTAGTACCCCAAGTAAAGTAGATGGAATCTGAAGATCACCATTTAAGATTTTTTTTTTTTTTAGAAAGGGAGTTTTTCCTTGAAATTCAGGAGGCATAAAATTGACCAATTTGAAAATACAGCTGTTGTGGTAACTTTTCAAAAATGTCTCTGTGAGATGTGACAATTGTGATGGAAGTGAGCCATAGTGGTTTGGTTGAATATGTGAAAGATTTCACCTGCATCACAGGACTCGAGCACACCCATGCATAATGTACAGTATGCTCAGGCACCCTCACCTCCTGTTGGGACAAACTGAGAAGCAAAATGAAATGGTGCTCCTTATTTTTGTAGAACCTCTTTTAGAAAATATTGCCCTTTACTTCTATCAAGACATTTTTGGCTAGTATCACATTATTTACAACTCTTTTTGAGTGAATGGAGAACCAACGAGATGTCTCCAACAAACTCATCTTTCCATTTTAGTTATTGTTCAGCATCCTTGTTCTCCTCATTACATTGAAAATATTCAGGCCTGCAGGTGAAATGACTGATTAAGGAGTTCTGGCCTGTTTTTGAAGAGTTCTAGTCCATTAGGATCCCTTGCTCTGTATTTGATCCATTGTTTGCTCATAATTATACTCAGTTCTTCTTAAAACTTCTCACACAGATCTTGCCAAGGTTTTCTGGGAGATGACTCTACGGCCGAAGTCTTTCTTTTCAGGAACAGACAGAGATGAGGAAGGGAAGAAGGAGAAACGTCTTTTAGAAAATATTGCCCTTTACTCCTATCAAGACAGTTTTGGCTAATATCACATTATTTACAATCACAACTAGAATTTATAGATATTTAGATTTTACAGAATACCTTTTATATATTATCTGCTTTAAAACATACACACACACACACACACACACACACACACACACACCGAGAGACCTAATATCATTTTGAGATGCAGAAACCGAGACACATGTACAAAAATAAGTCGTAGAACCAGGAAATTAACCTTTCAATTTTAATTCCAATTTTTTTCTACTGACTTAATAGTTGCCTAGGAAAAGTACATTAGTATAATCTTGCAAATGTATACTCACGAGTAATTTAATATTTTACATATAGGCCTATCTGCCCTTATGGAGATTAGGAACATAGGGGAAAAGGGAGTTTTAGAAAGTGGCTGTGCCTGGGTTGGAATTCCTGCCCTTTCACTTACTAGCTTTTTAGCAAGTGTTCATTTATTCAACAAATATTTATTTTGTATTTTAAATATATTTCAAATATTATAGATCACATATCAAATGACAGATGCTGTGCTAGAAACATGCTGAAAACAGCTAAGGTTCTCATTTTCTGGATAAGAAAAGCAGGAAAGAAAAGCAAATATCTAAGTTTACGAAGAGAAGTCAGAAGAAGAAAGAAATACATCTAAATTCCAATTCTCTGCCCATTATGAAATAGTGTTCCTATTGTTAACAAATATAATGATTTTAGTTGTTTAAAGGACATTACTTTCACAAAATATTATTTCTACAGAAGATATTATCATTTCTTGAAAATAAGATATATTTCAAATAGATAAAATTGGTTATGAGATATTTGAATCCAGCCGATATATGTTTAGAAATCCATATCATCAACTCCTAAAAAATCATAGAGGAAAAAACAACCACAAGGAAAGAAATTTAGAGAAATAGGCATATTTCTCTGATATGAAAAAATATTTTTAACAGAAAGCATTAATGGTGACTAATAACTTGTGCACACATATTCAGAACATTGCAAATTTGACATACGTACAAAGAAATTATTGCTAAAAAAGAGTAAACACTATAAAAACTATGTAAAATACATCTGAGGATCTTTCTTCATAACTTCCATTTCTTTTTCCAACAAATGGAAAATATATTATAAAATTATGTCAGTGAAATATTTCACATTATAATCATCAAAGAACAGAAAAGTCTAATGTGGTTAATTAAATAATAAATCAAGATGTGATGGATGTCAAGAGTACATAAAATAAATTAGTGAGATTTATCTTTATCAAAACTTAACTTAAGAGAATTAAAGAATCCTTAAGAGAAATGATGACATTTATTAGAATACATTTCAATTGACCACTTTATTGTTTTATAGTAATGTTAATGGCATGTTCAGTTTTTTGTATACAAACCTGAGTGTCAAGGATTTTTAAAACCTCAATATATAAGTATATGTAAGTGGTTGATAGAAAATGGAAATTTTTCTTGTTTTTGCAGCATAGTTCTCCACATGTATGACTTAACACTTTTTTTAAATTAAAGGAGTAGCACTGAGCCAAAATGCATACACCAAGATTTGATAATAATGTAGTATTTTCCAGCTGTGTATATTACCAATGCATGAGTCATGTACATTATTTCTATTCAAGGAAACACCTATGATTCAAGTAGTCAACAGAAAGAATATTTGGAGGTGAGGAGATAACATTTTTGAAATTTACATGCTTCTAGCCCTGTAACATCTCAGAACTTGGGCACAATCTACAAATAAATAAATGGCTAGGGATAGGTTATCTATTATAAATACATAGATAGGTAGATGGATGGATGGATAGAGCAGCCCTTGCATTAAATGCAAAATATTATGTACAAAATGAGTATTTCTAGATAATCGGAGGAGGGCTTAAACTATTGAGCAAAATATCACACTTTAAAAATAAATATCTTGGTTAGTTCGAGTGCAGTGGTGTTTACAACTAATTGATCACAACCAGTTACAGATTCCTTTGTTCCTTCTCCACTCCCACTGCTTCACTTGACTGGCCTTAAAAATAAATAAATAATAAATAAATAAATAAATAAACAAATAAATAATGTCTTTAAGTTAGTGGAATGGCAGTTTCAGTATTTATCAATTATATTATCGTTAAATAATGTCCTAAATAGCTTAGAAACTCAGCCCTCAAATTCTCTGACTTATTACAGTATGTTATAGGTATTTAGCTTTTTAGTTTGAGAACTCTGTCATCTTTTGAGAACAATGTCTTCTTCTGTATATTTCCAGGGAAAACAGAATAAAATGCTTTTCCTCCAGTGTCTGTAATTATTTCAATACAATGGATCCTACAGATCCACGATTTGAGTCTTGCTACTGAAACTTTCATCCCAAGCGTCTCTGCATTTCCTAATGCAAGGTTAAAGCAAAAAACCATTCATTCAAAAGGACAGTTTACCCAAGACAGGAAATTTCTTGACTTGCTTAGAAAATGTTTTATATTCCTTTTGTATTTTTTGTCTTATGTGGAATTTTAAGTGTCAGTGATATAACCTTGCGGGATCCTAGCTAAGCTAAAGAAACATTTTTATTATAATAATAGCTAACATTTATTTATTGCATGTCCTTTGTGCCAACTCCTTCCAGATGCATGATTTTTAGCATCTCATTTAGTCCACACAATAATTCTATGAGATTGAGTAATGATGAGCTCCATTTAACACCTGGAACACCGGGAAAGTGAGACATACGGGGGGTAAGTTCAGGATCACTTGTATACCATGCACAGAGCCAAGATATGAACCTAGGTAGCCTGGAGCCAAGATCTTCTTGCCTAACAGCCTCACTTCAACCATTCTGTAATGTGGATTAAAGCCACGTTTTTAAGCAGAATAGAATTAGTCATCATCAGCTTTTTGTTTTCTCATATCTAGGCTTTCATATTGGTTTTATGTAATTCTCAGGTGTTTCAAAAAGGAACAGAACTAACATATTAGTCATGCATCACATTTGGGAAAACTGAACAACAGACCTTGACTGCCACACATTTCATCTCAGTTCTCTTATAAAACTCAGCGTGTGACACTATTTTCCTGTCCTGCCTCCCCATCCCTCACCATAACAACTCATTCTCAGTGTCATCTGCAGGATTATCTTTTCCATGTGTCCTCCAGTTGTTGGTAATCTATGGGATTTTAGGCTCAGGACCCTTCTCCATCAATTTCCAAGTGATATGACCAATCAGCATCGAAGACCGACTGTATGCATTAGTGACTTCAAATTCCTCTGGTCTTGATCTTATTTATCTGGTAAGCTCTGGATTAGTATGCATCATTGTCTTCTTAAGAGCTGTACTAAGATCTTACATGTTGCAATGTGACAATTACCTAGATTCATGGAAAATGTCCTGACTCTTTGATGTGGTGTACAAAGCCATTTTATAACATTCTTGATCAACCTGTTTCTCATCTTTCTTACCCCTTCTCTTCTCACATTATAACATAGCCACAACAAACTTTTTTTCTCTTCCCTGGGCATGACACCCCTTACTCATTTTGTTTTAACTGGTATTCAATCTGTTGGAGGTCTCTTTTCCCATTTACTTAAAACGGAATATTCCTACATTTTTATTCATCATATAAATCGTAACCCCTCCACAGAAGAATAGCCATTGGTAGGGAAATTATTCCGTCTTTTATGTTTGATAGTACTTTGTTCCCCATCTTCTGTTAAAGTTGGATTGTTGTATTTTATTTTCCTTAATTTATTGGTTTTCCAACCAAAATTTCAAGTTGAATAATATGTAGTATTAGTTGTACAGGCTATGTAAAAAACTTCCCCTATAAAATTGTTTGGTATGTAGTAAACATGCAACAAATGTTACTAAGCTAATAAATGGTGGAATAATGGAGAATAATTATAAGATTTGTATGGACTTGACATATATTCAATGTTTACCACAGAAAGGAACAAGATGCAATATAATATATCTAGTTTGGATTCTGTAAAACCTGAAGAAAGAACACTGGCAAAAAGTAATAATTCATTCATATAATAGCAAAACAAATGCCACATTGTTATAAAATTCTTATTACTGTGCAGAAAAAGACTCACAGTAATTAATTTTCACAATACAGGTCGATAACAAAACAGTGACATTTCAAGGTCAAAAATGCTAATTGAGTATTGAGCAATTGTAAGATGCTTTATTAGAAACAAGTGAAGTTGGAATAATTAATATTGCAGATAAAGTAGCTGATGGTTGATTAATAAAATCAGAATATCAGATTAGGGCAAAAGTAGTGAAAAAAAGGGCTTTTCTTTTCTCCTTAGGATTATTGTTACAGTCATTTTTGATGCCAATGTATTTGCCCAAACTAATTACTATGTATTATTCTGCTTAGAGATATTGTTTAATTTCTCTCAAAATTCAAACTGTGTTTTCAAACTTTGGCATGTATATGAATCACCTGGAGATCTTGCTAATAATACAGACACTGATCATAGAGGTCTGGGGTGGCACCAGACCTGCATATCTTGCAAACTCCCAGGTGACTCCAGTGCTGTAGTCTGTGCACCACACTTTGAACGAAGAGAGTTTATAAGGCAGTGGCTTCAAATTGTGCTGTACATTGGAATAACCAGGGGATCTTTACAAAAAAACAAACAAAAAAAAACTATTGATGCCTGGCTGTCACTGCCAGACACTCTGATTTAATTAGTTTGGGATCCTACCTGGACACTGGGATGTTTTACAAATTCCAGATGTTTCTAAGGTTCAGCAAATTTGGGAAACCACCAGCTTAGGGCACATTTAAAAGTATTACATACTTATTTTTCTGAAATTTGTAAATTAATATTTTATTTTTGGTGACTTTCATTAGTTATATTTAGTTATTATAAATATGTAAGTATAAAATATAGTTATTTTTTTATTTTGTTTATTTATTTTTTTAGCAGATTACAGGTCTTACTCTTGCTCAGGCTGGTCTTGAACTCCTGACTTCAAGCTATACTCCAGATTTAGGCCTCCCAGAGTGCTAGGTTTATAGGTGTGAGCCACCACGTCTGGCCAAAATGTAGTTATTTTTAGTTGTATTTGTAGTTTATCTGTGAATTAGCATTTGGATAAAAGTATAATATTTGAGTTAATTCATGATATTTTACCAAAGATCCACATAATTGATGAAAATAAATACTACATTGTGACTATTTCTAGTGAATATATGGGGAATATAGGTTAACAAAAACAAAGACAGTGGCTTAATAAGAATAAGTTTGCACATACACATGCACACACACGTGGTTACTAACTTACATAGATAGCACTTGGATCAGATAATGTCTTAAGTGCTTTATATATAAACCTGTACCAACTTTATGACATAGGTGTTGTTATTATTCTCTTTTTACTGAGATTGAAACCGAGACACAGAGAAGTCATTTACTTTGGCTAGGTAACACAACCAGCATGAGACAGAACTGAGATTTTAACCCAAGCGTCTCTTGGGGTCAGTACAATAGACTGCCATGTTATTCTGTCTTTCAATAATTCACCTTGATGCCCTGTTGGGTAAATTTGATACTTCTTCCTTTTAACAGTGTGTCTCTTTGATATTAGTACTTAAAGCTTACATGACTGTATACCTGCTCTGAATGTAAACAGGTTAGCTCTGGGAAAAGTGTTTTGCTGAAATTATGATGAGAGATAGAGTGAATCTACAGACGGGTTTCAGATAGTATGTGCATATGTTTATACGAACATTTTGACAGGTATAGGGTCCATGGCATTTTATTAAATGCTTAAATCCATGTGGAAATCACCACATTTTAAAACCACCAAGTTAGAGGGATAACTGCATTGCGATACAATTTTAAAAGCAGGGAACTTGAATTATAAGAAAGTAAAGCGGACATTTCTAGTAGACATGTTCTCATTTTTTTTTCCTGGTTTATGCTTGAGTTGTGAACCTAGATATTCCTTATAAAAAAGGAAAATTTCCTGCCACAGAGACCCTTTAAATCATTTGTTCCCCGTCATTTCTTATGTTTGCAATTCTTCTAAAGTTCCGTTTGATCTTCTTTCAACCAAATACATAATGCCAAGAGTCCAAAATCTGTTTGCTCACAATTGTTACTGTATTTCAAAAGAGGTCATCAATGCATTTAATATTTGGATCAGTACGGGTACCCAACAGACTTCAATATCACACAGCAGGGATTTTCTCTGAGACAACACAGATGTGGCCACTCTTTTTCAGAATCTTACCAAGGAGTCCAAGGGGACGTAACCGTGGTTTGTGAAGTGGGCAAATTGCTATTATGAGTAATATACACTGTGCTTTCTGTTCTCTTCTTTCTATCAAGAATGAATATAAGAAAGGCCGTTTGAGGACATAGCAAAACACAACCAAACAGGTCATCCATAAATGAACAGTAAATTAGAAATTAATGTAAACCTTTTAATATAGCTTTTTAAAAAATCGTGCCAGCCAGCCATTATATCTTGATATCCTGATATCCATACCTCAGCCATATAGACAATTTAAACATTATTCTAATAAGAAAAATGAATATAATCATATTCTGAGGGGCGATTTACCCTCCTTTAATCCTTATCTTTAATTAAAACTATATAAAATTTAGAGACCTACTTTCAGAAAATGTTCGGAATACATTATTTAAACAATACAAATATACTTGGCTTTTAGAACTTCTGACTGAAAATCATTTAGATTGCCTGATAAGTTTAAATGACTTTAATGCTGTATTTCACTAAACTTTAGATGCTTTTTAATTCTGAGCAATGCCTTTTGTTAAAAATAAGAAAATAGTGATTATAATCCAATTTAGGGCCCAGTTTTTCACAGACACACCAAGGAACATTACAAGTTATGATGTCTCCCTCAGATCAATCTAAGTTTCCAGGATATAGCCCCAAAATGCGCTTATCAACCTGCTTACATTCTTCTAGCAACACATTGGGCACACACATTTAATATTACTTGTTAAAAAAATTCTAAGATATGATTGACATAAAAAAGCTGTATCCATTTAATGTATACAACTTGGTGAGTTTGAAAATAACTATACATCCATGGAGACTTTACCATAGTCAATGAGATAAACATATTCATTATCTCCAAAAGCTCCCTCTTGCCCTCTTTATTAGCTTTGTGTGTGTGTGTGTGTGTGTGTGTGTGTATGTGATAAGAACACAAGGTCTACCCTCTTAGCAAAATTTTAAGTATACCATACAGTACTGTTAACTATGCTGCAAAGTAGATCTCTAGAACTTATTCGAATTGCATAACTGAAACTCTGTACCTTTTGACCAATACTTTCCCATTTCTGCCTCCCCCAACCATCTGGCAACCTCCATTCTACTCCTTGTTTCTATGAGTTTGACTAGTTTTAGATTCTTTATATAAGTGGGATAATTAAGTATTTGTCTTTCTGTGTCTGGCTTATTTCACTGAGCATAACAACCTACAGGTTCATCCATGTTGTTGCAAATGGCAGTATTCCTTCTTTTTAAAGACTGAAAATTATTCCATTTTATGTATATAACATTTTTTTTATCCATTCATCCATTGATGGAAATTTAAATTGCCTCTGTGCTTTAGTATTGTAAATAATGTTACAACAAACATGGGAGTGCAGAAACCTCTTTAAGATCCTGGTTTCAATTCCTTTGGTTCTATGGGCATACCTCAGGGATGTTGTGGTTTTGTTCTGGTCACTGCAATAAAGTGAATATGCAATAAAGCAAGTCACAGAATTATTTTTGTTCCCGAATGCATGGAAATGTTATGTTTATACTATACCGTAGCATACTAAGTGAACGATAGCAGTATGCCTATAAACAATATAAATACCTTAATTAAAAATATTTTATTAATAAAAATATTCTCATCTGAGTCTTCAGCAAGTGATAATCTTTTTTCTGGCAGAGTCTTGCCTTGATGTTGATGGCTGCTGACTTATCAGGGTGGTGATTGCTGAAGGTTGGGGTGGCTGTGGTAATTTTTTTTTTAATAAGACAAAAATAAAGTTTGACACATCATCAATTCTTCCTCTAACAAAAGATTTCTCTGTGTTATGCAATACTGATGAGTACTGTTTCACCCACAGTAGAACTTCTTTCAAAATCGGAACCATCCTCTCAAATCCTACCACTGTTCTATCAACTAAGCTGATGTAAAATTCTACATCCTTTCTTGTCATTTTAAAACATTCATAGCATCTCCACCAAGAGTAGATTTCTTCTCAAGAGACCACTTTCTTTGCTTATCTATGAGAATCAACTCCTCATTTGTTCAAATTTGATCATGAGATTGCAGCAATTCAGTTACATCTTTGGGCTCCACTTCTACTTTTCTTGCTGTTTCTAGTTTTCCCGCTATTTCCACCACATCTGTAGGTACTTCCTCGTTGAAGTCTTGAACCCCTCAAAGTCATCCATGTGGGTTAGAAACAACTTCTTCCAAACTCCTGTTAATGTGGATACTTTGACATCCTTCTATGAATCACAAATGTTCTCAGTGGCATCCAGAATTGCAAATCCTTTCCAGAAGGTTTTTAATTTACTTTGTCCAGATTCATCAGGGAGAATCACTATCTATGACAGCTATAGCCTTTAGAAATGCATTTCTTAAATAATGAGACTTGAAAATTTAAATCACTCTTTGATCTGTGGACTGTAGAAAGGATGTTGTGTGTTAGCAGACATTAAACAACATCAATCTCCCTGCACATCTCCATCAGACTTCTTGAGTGACTAGGTGCATTGTCAATGAGCAGTAATATTTTGAAAGACATCTTTATTTTTCTGAGCAGTAAGCCTAAACAGTGTGCTTAAAATTTTCAGTAAACCATGCTGCAAACTGATGTGCTCGCCTTCAAGCTTTGTTCTTCCATTTATAGAGCATAAGCAGAGTAGATTTAGCATTAATTCTTAAAGGCATTTCTATATAACCAGAAGTGGGATTGCTGGGTCGTATGATATTTCTATTTTTAATTTTTTGAGAAGTCCCCATACTTTTTCCATAGTGGTCATACCAATTTACATCCCCACCAATTTTGTACAAAGATTCTCTTTTCTCCATAACCTCAATGTGCATTATCTTTTGTTTTATTGATAGCTGTCCTAACAGGTGGGAGGTCAAATCTCACTGTGGTTTTGATTTGTATTTCCTTGATGATTAGAGATGTTGAGCACATTTTCATATACCCGTTGATCATTTGTATGTCTTCTTGAAAAATTGTTCAGATCTTTTGTCCCTTTTTAAATTGGGTTGTGTTTTATTTGTTTATTTGCTATAGAATTGTAGGAGGTCCTTATATATTTTGGATATTAACTATTTGATATATGATATCTTATTAACTCTGGGCTTCTATAACAAAGTCCCATAGTCTGCATGGATTATAAGCAACAGAAATTTATTTCTGACAGTTCTGGAGGCTAGAAATATGAGATTAGGATGTCAGCATAGTCAGTTATGGCAAAGGTCCTCTTTCGAATTGTATCTTTATATGGTGGAAAGAGGACAAGAGAGCTTTCTGGGGTCTCTTTTAATAGTGAACTAATGCCATCACCTAATTGTCTCCCAAAGGCCGCTTCTCCTAATATGATCACATTGGAAATTAGCATTTCATATAAACAAGGAGCACAAACGTTTACATATGGTTACCAAATATTTCTTATATTTCATAGATTGCCTTTTCATTGTGTTGATTTTTTTCTTTGCTATGCAAAAGTTGTTAGTTTGATGTACTCCCAATTGTCTATTTTTGCTTTTGTTGTCTGTTTTCAGTGTCAGATCCAAGAAATCATTGCCAAGGCCAGTGTAAAGGTTTTTTCCTATGTTTTCTCCTAGGAGTTTTATGGTTATGTCTTAGGCTTAAATCTAATCCATTTTGTGTTGATTTCTATGTGTGGCAAAACATACAAGTCCAATTTTATTTTTTTACTTATGAACATCTAATTTTCCTAACACCATTTATCAAAGAGACCATCCTTTTTATTTGTGTAGTATTGGCACCCTTGTCAAAGATTACTTGACTGTAAATGTATGGGTTTATGTCTGGTCTCTCTGTTCTGTTCCATTGGTTTATACACAGTCATGCATCATTTAACTGCAGTGATACATTCTGAGATTTTACCTTTGGGCAAATAGCATACAGTGTAGTAACAGAAACCTAGATGATATAGCCTACTACACACCTAGGCTATATGGCATAGTCTATTGCTCCTAGGCTACAAATCTGTATAACATGGTACTATACTGAATACTATAGATAATTGCAACACAGTGATAATTATGCATCTAAATATAGAATAGTACAGTAAAAATACAGTATTTTAATTTTATGGGACCACTATCATATATGCAGTCTGTCATTTTGCGATGTATGGCTGTATCTGTTTTTACAATAGCACCATACTGTTTGATTATTGTGGCTTTATAATATATTTTTAAATCATGAATTGTGATGCCTCCAACTTTGTACCTCTGGCTCAAATTTGCTTTGGCTATTTGGTACCCATACTAGTGGATTCTAGTGGGTCCAAACTAGGGGTGGGGAACTAAGCCCAAATTACAGAAGGAAGACAATAACTAAAGTTAGAGCAAAAATAAATACTATGGAGAACAGAAAAACATTAGAAAAAAATGGACAAAAGTGAGTTGGTTTTTGAAAAGATAAACTCAACAAACCCTTAGCTTGACTAAGAAAAAAAGGAAGATTCAAATAAATAAAATCAGAAATGAAACAGAAAACTTTACAACTGATGCAAAATATTAAAAAAAATCATAAAGGACTATTATGAACGAGTAGGCACCAACAATTTGGAGAACCCAGAAGAAATGAATAAATTCCTAGAAACATATAACCTACAAAACTGAAGCAAAAGAAATAGAAAGCCTGAATGCAATGGTGAAAAACTGAAAGCGTTTCTCTATGATCATGAACAAAGCAAGAATGCCCACTCTTGTTGCTTCTATTCAACATAGTACTAAAAGTCCTAATTAGGGCAATTAAGCAAGGAAAAGACATAAAAGGCATCCAAATTGGAAAGGAAGAGGTAAAATTACCTTGTTTGCAGATGACATAATCTTGTATGTAGAAAACCCTAAAGACTCTACACATGCATGCAAAAAAAACTATTAGAACTAAAACATGAATTCAGTAAAGTTACAGGATACAAAATCAACATACAAAAATTAGTTGTATTTCTATACAATATCAACAAACTATTTGATAGGAAAATTAAGAAAACAATCCCATAAAAAAGAGCATCAAAAATAATAAAATACCTGAGAACAAACTGGACCAAGAAGGTAAAAAACTTATACACTGAAAACTATAAAATGCTGATGAATGAAATTAAAGAAGACATACATAAATGGAAAAACATTCCATGTGCATGGATTGGAAGAATTAATACTATTTGGATATGTATACTACCAAGAAAAAACAATCTTGACAATATATGTTTAAATCAATTAAACAAATCTGTTTTTAATTTAGTTAAATGTGTTATAATGGCTTTCCTTTCATAATATTTTTCTGAATTTACCTCTACTAAATTTCAAAGTCTGATTTCTAATTTTTACATGAAATATCAAATACCTAACACAGCTAATGAATTCTGAGCCATTTTTAATAGCCAAACTTATGTTTAAGTAATATTGTACATGTTATCACAAAAAACAGCCAAGGAAGTCTAAATAAACCCCAATTTACATCGTTGCTAGCAATCAAAAAAATCAGATAATGGCTTTTTTGTTGTCTTTCAGGGAAGATATTCAGCCAGTGCTGTTAAATGTTTTATATAAATGTATAGTGTTTTATTTCAGAAACACTTATCTGAATTGACAAGGACTAAGAGCTATTCACTACAGAGGAGTGTGGGGGTGGTGGTTAGACATTTTCAACATGCATAATATTAATTCATTCTGGCATTATAGAAAAAAGTTTTAAAAGAAGTTAATTTTCAAGGTGATAGAAAAAATTAGATTGATTCGTTTTTATTTTATTTTAATTTAAATTCATTGTTTATTTTAGGAAATGCATAAAGTTTTTGAAGAATATATGAAGAAAGTTGATTCATCTTATCTACATAAACATAAAAGCAATTCATGGATGAGAGGGGAAAAATGACTATCATAGAATTAATTGGTTCTCTGTGACTTTTAAGCTGTGTGATGTTGGACAAGTTACCCAAACTTTGGGTACCATTTTCACTTGGCAAATGAGGGACAATAGCAACATCTTCGTTACGGTGGTGTGAGGATGACATAAGTTTATATATGTCAAGCTCTTGGAGCTGTATGTACTCAGTATGTATAGTATTAGTAATATTATTGTTACATCATTATAGATACATTATTATTTTTATTAACATTATTATAACATAACTGAAATTATTGTGACTCATTTTATAGATACCATAATCGAGACCAAGAGAAATTAAGTATAAAAATCCTAGTTAAACTATCATCTTCTAATTATATCCTCCACTTGCTGTTTTTATTCCTATAACTCATGCCAATTCTTCTCATAATTTGCTATTAATATAAATACTGTGATTTAAAATGTATAAAGCACACAAAATAATCTCATTTAGTCATCAAAACAATTTATATGGAATTATTATGAATCCTGAGATGAGGAAGCAAAAGCTCTAAATAGTCAAGTGACTATTCCAGTTTCAAACAGCTAGTCAATAGTCAAGCTGGAATCAAAACCAGAGCCCATCTAAGAGGCCAGTATTACTCTGATACCAAAGCAAGACAAACATATCACAAGAAAAGAAAACTACTCACCAATATCACTTATGAATGTAGATGCAAAAATCCTCAAAAATATTAATGGCAAACTGAATCCAGCAGCATATTAAAAGATTTATACACCAAGGACAAATGAGCTTTATCCCAGGAATCAAGATTGGTTAAACTTATGAAAATTAACCAATATAATACACCATAGTAAAGGACACCCTTTTCAATAAATGGTGCTGGAAAAATTGTATTGCCTTATGTAAAAGAATGAAACTGATCCCTCTATCTCTCATCATATGCAAAAATCAACTCAAGATGAATTAAAAACTTAAATGTTAGACCTGAAACTATACAAATATTAGAAGAAAACCTAGAGAAAAATCTTCTGGACATTGTCTAGGCAAAAAATTCATGACTTAAACTTCAAAAGCTCTGGTAATGAAAACAAAAATAGACAAATGGGACTTAATTATAACTAAAAAGTTTCTATGTAGCAAACAGTGAACAGATAACCTGCAGAACAGGAGAAAATATTCACAATCTATGCATCAGACAGGGACTAATACCTAGAATTTACAAGGAACTCAAATAACCCCAAAACAACAAAAAAGCCCCCAAATAATCCCATTAAAAATTGTTCAAAGGACATGAATAGACATTTTTCAACAAAAGGCATACAAATGGCCAACAGGCATATGAAAATTGCTCAACATTACTTATCATCATAGAAATGTAAATTAAAACCACAATGGAATATCATTTTACACCTGTCAGAATGGCTATTATTAAAAAAACAAATTTAACAAATGTTGGTGAGGATGTAGGGAAAGGGAAATGTTTATACCCTCTTGGTGGGAATGTATAATATATTAATACAAACTCTATGGAAAAAAGTATGGAGATTTGTCAAAGAACTTAAAATAGGGCTATCATTTTATCCAGCCATCCCACTATTGGGAATACACACACACACACACACACACACACACACACAGAGAAAAAGAAATCATTATATCTAAAAGATGCCATATATTTAGCAAAGCACTGTTCAAAATAGCAAGGATATGGAGTCAACCTATGTGTCTGTGTGTCCATCAATGAATTATTGGATAAAGAAAATGTGGTGTATACACACGCACACATGCACACACACACTATGGAATACTATTAATTCATAAAAAAGAATGAACTCATATTTTTTGCAGCAACATGGATGGAACAGGAGGCCATTATCATAAGTGAAACAACAGACACAGAAAGACAAAGACCACATGTTCTCACTTATAAGTGGGAGCTAAATAATGTGTACACAAGGACATAGAGTGTAGAGTGATAGGCAACAGAGACTAAGAAGGGTGGGAGGGTAGATGATGAGAAATTACTTATTAGGTAAAATGGACATTATTCAGGTGATGGATAACTTAAAAGCCCTGACTTCACCGTTATGCAATCTACGCACGTAACAAAATAATATTTGTAGCTCATGAATTTATACAAATAATAATACTAAAAAAACACAATGATGTTGGATGTGGGTTTGTCATATATGGCTTTTATTATGTTGAAATATGTTCCTTCTATGCCTAGTTTGTCAAGAGTTTTTATCATGAAGAGATGTTGAATTTTATCAAATGTTTTTTCTGTGTCTATTGAGATGATCATATGGATTTTATCCTTTATTCTTTTGATGTGATGTGTCACATTTATTGATTTGTTTTTGTTGAACCATCCTTGTATCCCTGAAATAAATTCCACTGATCATTGTATATTATCTTTTTGACATGTTGTTGGATTCGGTTTGCTAGTACTGAGTTGAGGAATTTTGTGTCTATTTTCATCAGGGATATTGACCTATAGTTTTGTTTTTTGTTGTGTCCTTGTCTGGTTTTGGTATCAAGGTAATGCTGGCTTCGTAGAATAAGTCAGAAAGAATTTCCTCTTCTTCAATATTTTATATTAGTTTGAGAAGAATTGGTGTTAGTTCTTCTTTATAAGTTTGGTAGAATTCAGCAGTAAAGCCATCTGGTCCTGGGCTTTTCTTTTTGGGAGATTTAAAAACAGATACACACACACACACACACACACACACACGCAGTGAAATACCACTTCCTACCCATTATGATAGCTATAATCAAAAAATGTTGAAAGTAAGCTTTACTGTTAAAAATGTGGAAAAATTGAAACCCACATATATTGCTAGTTGTAACATAAAAGAATGTAGCCATGGTGGAATATAGTTTGGTAGTTCCTCAAACAGTTAAAAATGAAGTTATTATATGACACAGAAATTTCACTCCTCAGTATATACTCAGGAAAATTAAAAACATAAATGTATACAAAAACTTGTACATATGTTCATATCAGTATTATTTATAACAGGCAAAAAGTGGAAACAACCCAAATGTTTGTCAATTGCTGAATAAAGAAAATGTGGTATATCCATATGATGAAAAAGAATAAAGCACTGACACATACCAAAGCACGGATGAACCTTGAAAATATTATGTTAAGTGAAAGACACCAGACACCGAAACTCACATATTCTATGATTCCATTTATAGGAAATTTTCAGAATAGTCAAATTCACAGAATTAGAAAGTAGATTACTGTTGGCCAGCATATTGGAGCAGAGGGGAATGAGGGGTTATGGGGTTTGTGAATATACTGTAAATCATTATATTATACCCTTCAAAGTGGTTAAAATGGTGAATTTTATCTCAATTAGAAAATAGAAAATAAAACAAACATCAACAACAAAAAGATTCCCACTCGATGCGGTTTCCACAATGCCATTCAATGCAGTTCAGTGCTTGCATTTGTACTTGAGTAGAAGATTGTCATGTTGCTTTTAACGTTGAAGTTCAATATACAAATCTCTTTCACCGTAACTCTATGGAGTATATACCATGTATAATTGTCAAAATACAATTAAGATGAATTTCACCAATACAACAAAAGGGATCATTTTTTTTTATATGGAAAATCAGAACATGTACCTTAATGGTTATATGCAAAACCCACTGTTTGCCTATGAGTAAATTTCTTCTAACTCAGTCAAATATTATTATTTTCAAGGTAGAGAAGCCCAGAGAAATGAGCTCAAGGAAAAATAGCATGTATTGAAAGAACATAGAAGTATTTCAATGAACCCAAACCCAGGGTTTTCGCAGAATCTCATATGGCCCAGGGGCTGATGTTTGAAAACTAAGATATTGGGCTCACAGTTTCTCCTCCAGGATCCCACCCGTCAGAACACCTGAGAGTGACGGATAATTCTCAGAGAACTGTGCCTTGAATGGGCAAGCTCCCCAAAAGTTACAGTCTATACTGCAGGACATCATTGAAACTCACTCACTCTACTCTCTATTATTATTTTTCCATTATAACCATTTGTCATCTTGAAAAGAAAGAAGAACGTTTAAATTATAAAAAAAAAAAGGTGTGAATTAATAAAGTAGCACATCATACAAAAATATTTCCAAGTCCTTTCCAGGCTGGAGATTTGGTAATAGGCATCAATATCATGACATATTCAGGAGTTTATTTGATGTTACGTAAACCAAGGTGACACATATGTATAATTTTTCACAAAATATTCACTTTTTTTTAAAAAAAGGAATTTTCTTTCTTCAATTGAGTTCAGGCCTGATCAAGAAGCAGTGTTTGGCCAATACCTAAACTCAAAGTGCTGTACTAAGTTTGGGGACACAAAGATGAACTAGACAATATTTACGCCCTTAAGTGTACAGTGTGGAGAAAAATAAACATTTACACCTGAGACACCATAGGAAGAGACTGATTTGCTTTGGGGGAGACATCATCTTGAAGGGTAGAACAATTTCCTCCACAATTCTACTTCTCAAAACTATTTAAAATATAATAGGAATTTTAAAAATATAACAAAATTATATAATTTTATAAATGTTTTGTTAAGAATCAAAATATTTTATATTATTATTAATAGTAGAAACATCTGAAAATACTGAAACCTTTTTGATTCTTTACTGCGGAAACAGAATAATGACAAAAAGTGTATTTCTGGAATTGGATCTTGACGGCTCTGCTCAAAGACCCTGCCACTTCCGAGCCATATGACCCTGAGCAAGTTACTTATTCTCTCTGTGTCTCAGTCTCTTCATCTTTAAAACTGGAATAATAATTAATGAAACCTACCTTCTAGAATTGTGAAGGTCAATTGAGCTAGTGTTTGGCATAGATCTTAGCCCATTCAATCACTTGAAGAGTGCTGAATTGACTTGTTGTTTTACAAAGAAGTTACTTCCATCTGTCACCAACTAACTCTCCCACTTCCCATAATCTGGTTACCACACTTTATTCTTCCATTCTCAGCTTAGACAATACTTTCTCCAAATAGCTTTACTGAGGCCACTTTGCTGCAATACATGTCTCTTCTACTTGCATTTTCAGAACTTTTTAGGTGTATATCTAAGAGCATTCTTTACTGAATTAAATTACTTGCCTACTCCTCTATACTTTTCATGAAACAGAAAGTGAACAAGACAGCAACGGTGTCTGTCTATACTCAAGAGAGGATGGGAATGTAGAGCTTCATATGTATTTGGTGAATAAAAGAACCGTGAAGGGAAAATATCAGAACAAATAATCTGGGACAAGAGGCAAGAAGGAACAAACAGAACCTTGTCTGAGATGAGACATAATAAAAACATAATTAAAATAGGGTGTGGGAGGGGGATAGATAGAAAGATAGGGGGAAAAAAAGACAGACAGAAATGTTTTGTAGTAATTCGTGACAAGTGGCTTTGACTATCTATGGCCTAGTGTTTTAGGCCATGAGGTTATTTCATTCTCAGGAGCCCACGAAGCACCCTGATAGTAACACACGTTATCAGGAGTCCCTTCTCCCTTTCATTGGATTTCTAGACCCCTGGTGATTCAGAACTTTTCCAGAAGGATTTAGCTCAAGGCCATTTTGTTAAAAAATGTTGTGTTTGGAGCCTGGAGATGTCAGATAACTTCCTGCAAAGCTAATGCATTTATTTTGGGAATACATAAGCTCAGCATAGTCATTACCAAGAGTGCTCAGACTTGATTTTATTTTCATTGCAACAGAAAAGAAGGAAGGAAAGCAACTTCTTTTCAAATATCAGGAAGTCAACAATGGGGCATTTTTCTGTTTCTTTCTTCAAAATATACAGAAAAACACAGAAATAAACTTTAAACGTACTATTATCTTATAGTCAGCCTTCCTCAAAGAAGTAATAAAACAAGGTGCCTACATTCTGGAAGATGTTTATTCAAACCCTTAAGTTTTTGAATAATACTCAACCCCACACAATCCCACAACCACTATCTGTAGGATCATTCTTACTCTTCTCTAATCCATTCTCCATGCTACCGTCAAAGATTATTGTGAAAGCTTGGCCTTGCTTCACTTCTCCTTGCTTTTGGCTACGTACCCCATGTTTTCTCCTGCTCCGAAGCCATCACAAAGTGCTGTGCCCTCCACCTGAATGCTTCCCTTCCATAACTACTTGGTAATCTCCTCCTTCTCCTTAAGGGGTCAGCTCTAGAGTGATTTTCTCTGTGGGGAAGCCATCTATTCTGGTTTTCTCCAGGTTGAATGAGGCATTCCTTCATGCTCTCACGCCACCTTGCACATCTGTCTACCCTAGAAACTCGCAGACTTATTCAATAATCATACCATTTCCAATTTGCCAATGGACAAGGAGATCATTGAGGCTAGACTAGCCCTATTGATCTTGATATCCCCAGCTTCTGGGCACATAGTAAATACTCAGAAATATTTATTAAAGTGCATCCAAAAGGTTACTATAGGCCTGAAAAAAGGGTGGTCTCTCACCAGGAATAAGAAAATAAAATCTAGAACAACCCATACCAATCTAAGATCTCTGAACAACCTAGCTATAACCACTAAGAAAGAAAAAAAATTGTTTTTTGAGATTTATTTTTATTTTTCCCTCTATTTTTAATATATTCAGGTTAGTGGGAGAGCTAAAATAAAAGTTACAGAAAAAATTTAGCTAGGGAGTTAAACAGAATTATTCAGAATATTGTGAGATACATTTCTTTTTTAAAAAAAAAAAACTATTAACAGAGTAATTGAAATGCATAGCAAACAATATTCACACTAGGAGAGCATATATTTTTAAATGTTGTTTAGCAAATATTTTTAGATTACTTTCTATCTATTGGGTACTGTTCTAAAACTATCAATTCTTTTAATTCTTATAACATCCTTAAGAAGACATCACAGGACAAATTTAGAGCTCTCTTTGGTGCCTTGTGACATGGGTTGATGACTTTTCCCTACACCCAGCAAAAAGATTTTGAGTTGAAGAAAATAATAATTCCTAAAAACTATAAATTATTTTCTAATGTCTTAAAATATGTCAAAAGATCTAAGGAAATAGATCATTTCTAATGTGTATCCAAAAAAGAAACAAATAATAACTAGAAGATTAAAGTAAAATTTTTGTATGGCATTGGAGTAAGACACATTTAAAATAAAATATCTGATAATTCATAGATAGAAGAAAATTAAATATTTATAGGATCAAGATAAATCCAGGTTTGTCACAACAAAATCAGCTATCAGAATAAAATTTTGAAGGTATTTTCATTTTTCTTTATTTAGAATTTCAACAAACAGTAATAATCAATTGCAGGTAGAAGACAAAAAAAGAAGATTGAGGTATAGACAAGTTGAAGTGCCACAGAATGAAAGCTAATGGCACTGGCTACTTAGCAAATATCAGACAGGGTCCATATTTATGGATTGTCAATTACAAAGAATTTGCAGACATTAATGAATACAGATCTGAGCTGAAGTTGCAAATAACCTTTCTCATTTTGAAAAAAAATAGTTCTTGGAAGAGGAAAATGCAGATATTAATAAGTCAGAAAAGTCAGAAGAAGACATTATATCACAGTACAAAGTTAGCAGATTTGTATCAATGAACTTGAATGAAGCCACAGAAAGTTTACATGTTAAATTTATTGGTAATAACAGGTCTGGAGAAATGACTAATGCTTTGGATAATAGCATTAACATTCAAGAAGATCTGTTTAAGCTTCAAATTAACAAGATTAAATTAATATATGCATATATGATTTTGGTCTCCTACTCATATATGAGCTCTTCACAGCAGCTTTACTCACCATTCATTTCTACTGTGGCCTTTGGGATTCTGTACTCACCATCATTTCACCCTGTTTGGTTTTCATCATAGCATTTATTCATTCTTAATATTTTTATGTATTTATTTGTTGACTTGTTTCCTATCTAACTTCCTAGAAAGTAAAATACATGAAAACAACAACCTGTTTAACTTGTATCACTAAGAGTAGAATAAGAACACTCAGTAAATATTTGGTAAAAAAATAAAATAAAATATCCATTTATGCCCTTCTCCTAAGAAGAAATTTAACTACTGCAGATTGGGAAAATATGCTAGTAATATTTCTTAATGAAACATGACCTCTGTAGAATAATAGAAGTACTGAATTGCAATCAGAAGAAAGAACTAGATGGTTTTGCTACTCGTTAATCATTTGATCTTTGGTAAATCATTTAATATCTCCAGGGAAAGTCTTCTTATCTACAAAATGGGGTTAATAATAGCCAACCCCTCAGGAGTTTAAAATAATGTATATGAAAGAATTTTATAAATTATAAAGTACTATTAAGAAATAATTAGATATAAATGTTAGTTGCATCCAAAGAACAGTGTACCATTGTACTAACAAGACCCAAACCAGATTACTGTATTTCCTCTCAGTTGCATATTTTGCAACATATTGACAATTGTTTAAAGGAAGACCAAGCAAATATTGATGTGGATATAGTGTGATTTGAAAAACAATGGAGGAAATTGAGAAAAGATTGAACATAGGGAGCATGAAAAGGGGATTGGGGCTTTTATGCTTATTTTGAATATGTGAAGGATTGGCACATACAAGACCTATTCTGCATAGCAACAAGATGCAACTAGATATTAGAGGTAATAGACTCAGGAAGGCAACTCATGGGTTTGAGATCTTGGTTTAATCATGTAAGGAATGGGTTTTCTCACCTTTAGAGAAGTCCTGTCATGGTGAAGGTAGTGAATTGTGGTGGTTATATCCAAGCTGGATGGCAGCAGTGTTATCAGGAGGCTTCTATTATTAATTTGAAGTTCAGGCTAGATGATTCCCAGTCCCTTCCCAAATCCAAGATTGTAAATAATCAGATGCAATATTTCTGCCATAGTTATTAAGAATGAAAGGATCATGAACTCATATGCTGACAAATCCCAGAATACTTAGTCTCACAGACCAAAACAATTCATGAGAGAATGGCAGGTGACATCAGCCGGAAATCAATGAGAAGAAAGACCAATGAGATGAGGTATTCACCAGAAAGAGCACTTCTGCTTATATTATCACATCCTATGGAGAATCTGTTTAATATATTAGTGGTCTCTGTTGCTTGACAACATTAACTGTGATAGCATTCATGATTCTTAGTGTCCCTCAGGGATTTCCTGCTGTATTTCATATGACAGTTTCTGTTGCAAATACAAATTCCAGCTTAAATAGACCCTTCGAAATGGGTATATTTGGGGTATATTCAAAAATGGTCTCATTCTCCAGTTTGGAGAAGAGGAGGAAGGAGTTGCCTTAAAGACTCAGGAAGTGCTAAGTTGGCAAATATTGAATGCTAAAATACATTTATATTAAATGTTAAAATGTTTGCCTGAAATGACTTTTGTGTTGTCTTGCTGGGGAACACAGTGGCTCCTCCTTATATTTTTATATTTGCATTACAAAGACAAACGCATCACGTCCTGTATTAACCCTGTGTTGACCTTTTTGTCATGTCCACAGACTTACATGTCTGGGTATGGTTTACAGAAACTGCACGTTGAAAATAGAGAAAAAAAGTAGAAAAAGAGATTTAACCCACCAAGAAACAGGTTAAATTAATTTTCATTATTTTTTTTTTTCTTCAGTTTCTGCTCTCCCTCAGCGCGGGAGGAGGCTTGTGGGCTGCGGACTCAGTGCCGGAATGAGGAGTAATTGAGCTTGAGCTGAGCCTGAGTTTGCTTTCTCCTCCTGGTGTCATTGCTGCAGCCTCCAGTGCCCGGTCCCTAGTTTCTCAGCCGCCTGTCGGTCCCTAGTTTCTCAAAATCTCCTGCACAGACAGCTAAGCCGCCGCAGAAGTTGCCGGGCATACGACTCCGGAGGCATTGGCTCAGTAACTTTTCACGTCATTTTCTGCTGTGGAGCCCCTTCTCGCCTCTCCGCGCAGCCTTTCCCACCCGCAAATCACCAGTGCTCATGGGGCAGGCGAAGAGGAGCTTGCAGCACTGAGCGGAACCGGACTCGAGCCCGTGATGTCCGGCACCAAATTGGAGGACTCCCCCCCTTGTCGCAACTGGTCATCTGCTTCGGAGCTCAATGAAACTCAAGAGCCCTTTTTAACCCCCACCGACTATGACGACGAGGAATTCCTGCGGTACCTGTGGAGGGAATACCTACACCCGAAAGAATATGAGTGGGTCCTGATCGCCGGGTACATCATCGTGTTCGTCGTGGCTCTCATTGGGAACGTCCTGGGTGAGTCTTCTCGGGGCAGCGCTCCCAAGGGCTGTCGCTTCCTCTCTGCCCCAGGCTGCAAAGGCTCTAGAAACCCCTCCCTCCCCTTGGGATGCAAACAAAGAGGTCCCTGCTGTCTCGGGTGGGGTTTTCTAATAAAATAAATATAGAAAGTTTTCTGATTTTATGAACCAGGACTGAGCCCTGGAATGGTTATTTCTTTTTCTGCAGGGAGAAGAGGGAAACCGCGTTTCTTTTTTGTGTACCTAGGTTTACAAGCGCAAGGAAAGGGGCAGCCACGGGGATCACCAGGTGGATTTCGTTGAGTGTGGGGGAATCAGTCATCCTTTTGTGCAACGCAGCTGGGTGTTTCAGGGGGTCTGGGGAGAGGCAGAGCTGGCAGAATGCAAAGCTGCACCCCCAAGGAGCAAGCTCTGTTAGGCTGCTGAAGTCACAAAGCATTTGTGAGCTAGGTGGCAAGCCCTTTGGCGAGGAGGTTTAGGCTCCAGTCCAGAGGTTGAAATGAAGGGTCAGGGAGTGGAGACAGAGGCAAAGCAGGGAAGTGCGCTCACTCACTGACGCTGAATTACACAGAAATCATGCCAGGAGCAGAAAGAAGGAGGGGCATCAGAGAAAAGTACCACAGAGATCTCAATCATCCATTCATTCATTCATTCATCCATTCAGCTAGATTTTTTTTTTTTTTTGTTTCCAAAGCGTGCGTGTTTCCAGGCTCTGGAAATATTTGTATCAACTGTTTTTCCTTTTCTTTTTCAAAGATGAGATTAATGCTAAGCTCTATTCATCTCTGTCTGGGTCTGTATGCAAACACAGGTTTCCTCGCCCCTCCCCCCTCCCCCCAATTTCTGGGGGTTGGGGAGGGGGCGAGGTGAGGTGGCTCTATGGTGACTGTGATGGTGGAGTATATTAGAGTAGGAGGGGAACCCACATCAAGAAAAGGAGCTTTGGAAGGGACGAGCAACTTAAAATGAATTGTGAATGAAAGAAGAGTGTACCTTGATGAATGGAGAGTGGGGGCCTGGGAGGCTGGGAGGCTTTTCACATGCAGAGGGCAGTGTGGAGGAAGTCTCAGTTGAAAATGACAGGAGGGGATGTGGGAGGCTAGGAAAGATGTTCTTGATTTTCAGTTATAAAAAGGGAAGAAGGTGAGTGAGGTGAGAGAGCCTGGGAGGGTTTGAAGTCAAAAGCAAAGAAAGACTCTGTAGCTGCAGCGGAAAATGATACAGAACTTAAAGAACTAACCTGATTTTTACCTTCTCTCCTAAGTGTGTTGATCTGGGTAGGTAGCATTCAAAGCAGTCACTCATCAATTCAGCAGACAGAATAGCTGATAGTATGTGAATGAGAGGAATTCTCCAGAGAATTAGTAGAATATTATTTGATGAGACAAGAAACCTCTGAGAACTTTAGTTTACTATTTCTGTATTATTTTTAGGCTATTTTCCTTTTGTTGATTTTTTAAAAGTAAAAATAAAGAAAATCTTCTTGGGATGCTGAAAAAGTGGATGAAAGTGGAAATATGCAAGATGAGAGCTCTTGTTATAAGGATAAATCTGTTGATAATAATGCCTTTTTTGCTTGCTTCTTCTTGTCATGCATCCTTAGGGTTATAGCTATTAAGACACATGGCTACTGGCATAGCAATATTTTACTGCATTATGCCAACACTTACCGAAAAGTGAATAATCAAACTTGAACATATATTGAGTACCTACTGTGTGCCAGACCCCTTCACATACATTCTCTCACTTAAACATCAAAATAACCTACATTCTAAAGGACAAGAAACAGGATTTAGAGAAATGAAATGACTTAATAAGGGACATGATTGAAATTCGGTTCCATTTCTTCTGACCTCAGATCCAGAATTCTCCATTGTTATTCCACTCTAGAGCTAGAAGGCGGATAGAGAATGAATTCTCTGATCCTGATTGTCTGCAAGCCTGTTAGATGTGTTCCTGTTCTCCTCTGCATCTATGCCCACTGCCAATAAATTACCATGAGGGGTTAATGGCACTGCCATTTTATCCACCAAAAACTTGTCTTGAGAAAAATTTGATTGCCTTGAAGTAAAAAATGATTTTTTTTTTTTGCAGTAACAGCTATAAACTATAACTATTTGTCTTTCCTAATTTTATTTCAGGCTTAATCTTTGTGAGAAAATGTGCTCTTCTTTGCTGTCATTTCATTTTTGTCCCTCTGCACAGACCTTGTAATACATAGTCTTTATATCCTAATTGCATAGTTTGGTAATACATGCTTGCTAACCCGGGGAGTTTTAGTTTCAAGAAGGAAACACCTCTACCGTAAGGCTACTTGTTTCATATCAAGGAAGACAGCACTGTCCACAGCCCCAAGTGCTGAAACGGCCTGTTAAATTCAGCTTAAAAAGAAAGAGTTACTCAAAGCACTCTGCTCTCAAAAAACTGACAGCTATTTTCCTTGGGACTTAACAACACTGAAATCCTTTCTGACTGAACTGAAACCTATTCTTTATTGACATACTCCCTAAAAGTTGATGAGGTTTAGGTTTGACATTTAAACAAATGAGCAGTGTCATTACTCACAGACAACTTCCTGCTCTTTGATGTCACTGTCAAATTGGCACAATGAATTGGATGGAGAATTGCTTTCCTGCCCCTCAGGTATAAGTAATTTTACACAGAAAGCGGCAGAATGAGAAGTCGCATTGTTTATGCAACATAAAGAGGCAGCATTAGGTATGGAGGTGAAATGCCACAGTGCAGGCAGCAGATGTAATCACTGACCCTTCAGGTCCTTTCACCATTTTCACTTTCATGTAACTGACTACTTGGAAAATTTCAACCTGGTTGATCTTACACATGCAATGCCATCAGTTAGAAGTCATTTCTCCTGCAGTGTTCTTTTGTGAAGTGGTGTATCAGAATATGCTCTAAATAGAATGACAAGGTCTTGGTCATCCCCACCTTCTTCTCTTCTCCCCACAGTTCCTCTCAATCTTTATGCCCCCTCTCTGCCTTCCAGAGATGGAAAACAGTTTTCTGGTAAAAAATTGTAAATTGAATTACGTGAGTATTTACATTCTAATTAAAAATCATATACATGTCTAATTGTGGAACTTTAAGTCCTAGGGAGAAATATGGGGTAAAGTTCTTTTTGGAAAAAGTGTTTCTCCAGTATCTTCAAAATGATACCACAGATAACCTATTCCTAAGTATATCTTGTACTGTAGCCAAGTAGATGTATCCACTTATTCAACCAGTACATACTGAGCAATATTTTTTAAAATTAATTTTTGTGTGGGGAGGAATTCTTGGGGAAACAGAAAGGAATATAATTGATGTAATTTTTACCTCTGATTCCTTGAGTAAAAATCGAGGGAGAAATGTGTTCTGGTCAGTTCAAACATTAAATACTTATGGAAAATGATCAATTTTCTGCCTCTCTTACTTGTGCATTCAAAGATATTATAAGTTTCACTGGTATGCTTCTATTATCCCTGTTGTTGTTTCCCTATGGAAATGGGAAGAACATCCAATACATGTAGACCTCAGTCTGGCTATGCTTCTTGCTTCTTGTATGCCCATTAGTTTTTTAAATCTCCAAGTTTGATTTTTCTAATTGTAAATTAAGGTTGATAATCCCTGCCTTGTAGAAATATATCAGGATATAATGTGCAGATATCTACTATATAGATATATAGAGGAACAAACACATGCTTTTTTTTTCTTGACATATAGTCGTCACTAATTAATGCCAACTTTTATCCCTTCATTTCCACTACTAAAATCTCTCTGTGATGTGGCGTGTAGGCATCTTCTGCCTCCCTGGTCAATCTCTGTCCCTATAGCTCTTTATGGCCTCTGCTCTAGTCTTTTTCTCGGTTGTGTATTTTCCTAATAAATGTGAATAAAATAGAATTGGAACATGTTACTCTTTTTTTCCATACTAACTCCACCCGCCCATCTTCTTTATACTGACTACTTAACATTGCCTTCCTGCTTCTCCATGAAAAGTTATTCCTAACTGTGGGAATAATTTTCTCTCTTTTTTTTTTCAGCTTAAATTTGACTATAGTGGGTCCCATTTATTAAAGTTTTTGAGTTGTTAGTCATTGTTAGTTGATTGGTCTATTACTACTCATGTTTTTAATAACACACACACACACACGCACACACACACACACACACACACACACACACTGGTAATATGTTGATTTAATTCAGTTAAAGCACATTGTCCATTAAGGAATTTATCCAATAACAGTTAATGTAAATTAGGTGGGTGGGATGGGTGAAATATCTGTAATAAGGTCACTTCCTACATCATTAGTCTTACGTGTAAGTGACAGAGTTGCAAGTTCCTGCTACTGCTAAGCCTAGGAGATACTCCTTTTCTGCTTTTCCTAATGTCCAATTCACTTCCATGGGTGTTTATAAACCTGTCCTTTGCTACACAGGAAGCAAAAGGAGGTTAGAGATAATCCACTATGCATCTCCGCCAAGACTCAGTAAAAACCATGAATAGTGATAATAAAAGGTAATATAAGCCATTAAGCTTTAAACCTGTTGTGCATTTTAGCCATAGAATGCAAAAATATGCTTATTGAAATGAGAATTAAATTGATGCTTCTGCATTTTTGCTAAAATCAAAACCACTTAGCCTTATTTGGTAAAATAAATCATATCTTTGACTTCAACAAAATCTCAATGATAACTTTTTAAATAAATGGCCGTCTCATAGATAACAGCAACACTTATCATGGACAGACAATGAGAATATCATGTGCTACTGATAATTTAAATGTAACGAATTCTTCCTGTATTTGAAAATATATATAAGGAAATTGAAATAATGTAAAAAAATACTAATTTTCAAAAGAAATCAAACCTAAACTCAAGTATAAGTGCAATACTCCAGTTTTTAAAAAATTATTGACATTTTTTATTTTGAATTATTATGGATAATAATAATTGAACATATTTATGGAGTACATATGATGTTTTGATACAGTCATATAATGTGTAATGATCAAATCAGGGTAATGAAGTATCCCTAACCTCAAGCATTTATCATTTCTTTGTGTTAGAAACATTCCAATTCCACTGTTTTTGTTATTTGAAAATACACAATAAATTATTGTTAACTATATTCAATCTATTGTGCTACTGAATACTAGCTCTTATTCATTCTATCTACTGTATTTGTGTACCCATTAACCATCTCCTCTTTATTTCCCTTAAAAATTTTCTTGATTTTAGTAACACTTACATACTAAATTGTATCATATATATTTATGTGAAATTTCATTATTTTATATTTTAGATTGCATTTCAACATTTTCATGTACAGAAGCTATGTTATCATTCCAGAGTCTCTTAATTCTCACTTAACTCCTCAAATTTCAAAAACATCCACTGCTGATGTTATTTCACTAAGGGAAAAAATTCTTCCATCTTTTTTCATGTAGCATTTTGATTATCCCATACCCTTAGGGATACTGATTTTTTTAAGTAATGGCTCATGGGTATGGTTTAGTCAATGACATATGATTGGTGAAGCAGAGGGTATTTGTCTACCAGTTCCTCTTCTCACTGCAAAAAGAGAAAAAAGAAGTAGAAGAATATATATTGAATACTCTATGCCAGGCTCCACATATATGTATTTAATTGATGCCTCACAACAAACTTATAGTGAGATTTTTTTACAAATAAGAAAAATAAAATTCGAAGAGCAATTTTAACTTATTCTAAAGTTTAGTCATATAGTAAGAAGCAGTCCTAGGTTTCGAATGTGACTTTATCAGTTTCCGCTATCCACGCTTGATCTGTTACTTCATCCTGCCTCTTTCCCTGGCTTCCAACCCTGAATGGAGAAGCACAGAAGGAGGCAGGAAGTGATGCTTAGATGTGCCCTCTCGACGATTTACAGAGTTGTTCTGGCATGTTGCCATGCTATTTCTCTGATAGACTACACTTCTTCAGCTCTGAGGATGAGCTCATTTAATAAGTAAATCAAGGTCAGGCTAGGGTTACTTTACAAGAGAAAATTTCAAGGTAAAATGCTGCTGCCAAAAATGCTTTTACCTGTTCAGCATGGTGACTCAGTGGAAAAAAATGTTAGGTAATTGTGGCCAAGGATTATTTTGTTATTGAAAGTGCTATCTTTAGACAAAATTTAAGGCTGAGGGCCTAAACATTTAAGACCTCACATAATCTAGAGATATTTTTTCTTTCTGTCATGTTATTTTTTTAAAAAAGTAATTAATGTTTACTTAAACAAATTCTAAATTTCTATAGACTTGACTGAATAGGTCAATCTTTACTTCACGTCATAGCATTCCTAGAGCAGAATGTACAAAGAGACATTACCTATCACATCAGACATGAAATGACCTTTAGACACTGACTACGGGACACTACGAGATGCTATTGGATGAAATATATGACTAGTTTTTTGAATAGCTGACTCTGAGGATAAAATTTGTCATTTTACCTTTGTTCTCAATGAGAAGTGATCTTTTAACCAAGTAAATGAGTTAGATAAATATTTAAAATAACATTAAATTTCTTGCCAGTTTCCTCATAAACAAACAAACAAAAAACTCAATAAATCACTCAAAATAAATGACTATCTACTTTATTTGTTAAATATATTTAGGGATTATTATTATTGGGTCATTATCAATAATTTGTTTTCAATATTAAACACGTGAGAACAATGTTTAATGTTTATGTAGTATTTTACTCTTCAGAAGATATTGTTACATATTCTGACTCATTTATTTTACACAACAACCTCACAAGGAAATATTTTTTAATGAAAATCTCAAGTATTTGAAGTCCTTTAAAATCACTTTGGAAGAAAAACATAGGCACACAGAAATACCAAGTGGTTGTTTGTAAGTGTGGGAAAAGCCTGCCAATTTCTTATATTTCAAGAGGCCAAGATAAGGGATATGATTACCTTTGTCTGGACTTCAGCTATGCTGTCTTTGACGGCTGATTTTGTCAATACTCTGAGGACAGACTCATATTAACACAATTCACAAACATCACAAATAAAATAAAATAATAATTGCAATGTTTTAATTTGCAGTCAGAGGTTACTCTCAGAAGTCCTAGAATACCCCAAGTTCTTTTAATTTTCACGAACTTTTTCTGTAGACAGATCTTCATGAAGACTGCTATTGGTCTGAATAGCTATGTATGCCTTAGTAGCAAGTAAACCCTGGATTCTCATTGGCTTAGCACCACAAAAGTTTATTTCTTGTTCATTTAACATCTAACGTGGGTTAGAGAATCTGTTTCATCCGATGTCTCACAGTTCAGAAATCCTTCATGTTTCATGCACCAACTCAACATGTGGTCTCTGTGGTAACCAGTTTCCAACATGGATTCCAATGACCTTTAACTTCCTGGTATTCACACTGTTGTGTAGTCTTTTTCCACATCACGCCAGAATTGGTCTGTGTGACCAGCAGCATACAGCAGAAGTGAATCTATGTCACTTTGAAGATAACATTGTAAAAGATTACAGTTTCTGGCTTGAGTGCCCAATTCCTCTCTTGCTTTTGGATCTCTTCTTCTTCTTGTGAGCAGCCCACCTGGGGAGAAGTTAAAATCTCCAGCCAACAGTGATAGAGGGAATATGGTCTGTTAACAACTTCACACGTGATCTTCGGAAGCAAATCCTGCAGCCCAGATTGAGTCTTGAGATGACAGCAACAGCACCTCTGCCCAGACCTAGCTTGACCGCAATTCAATGGCAGATACTAAGACAGAACTATCCAGCTAAGCTGCTCACAAATTTCTGACCCTTCAGAAGCTGTGACATAATAAATTTTTGTTGTCTTAATCTGTTAAGTTTTGGGATAAGTTGTTATGCAGCTTCTAAAATCGTCATGGTAGGAAAAGAGAGAACTAGAAAAAGTATACTGGCTCTCAGCTGCATTTGCAACACATGTCAGTCATGTTCATAATCATTTGGCCAAAAACAATTATACTGTATCAATCAAACTGCAAAGGAGACTAGGAGATATATGGCTCTCTGTCACAGAAACTGTACAATAGTTAAAAGCATTTTTAATTTGCATACACTCAGAACAAGGGAATTTAGAGGAATTAAGTACTTAATGGCATACTACTAAGATAAACTGATAGATATATCATTAAATTTTAGATTTCTGACAATAGAAATAATTGATAATATTAAGAGACTTGGTGCCAATTAGTATGCTAGGACTGAGGGTACAAATGTAATATAGAATGCGAGGAATCTGCACTCTGAGATTGACAGACATAGAAATATATGATTTCATTATAATGCGACAAGTGCTATGAGAGATGGGTGCACCAAATATAGTGGATACATGTGAAAAGAACATTTAGCTTCATTTGGGGGATTAGAGAGAGATTCAGGAGAAGAGGACACCTAAACTGAGTTTTAATAGATGAATTCAAGTTATCCAGGTGAAGAAAATTGGGTAAGGATGTTCTAAGCAGAGGAAACAACATGAGCAAAGCCAAGGAGGCGTGAAATAGAATGAGCTATGAAGAGAATGCTAAGCAATTGGGCAACTCCAGTGCAAAGTGCAGACGAGGAGAGTCTGGAGATGAGGCTGGAGCAGTAGATAAGAGTTGAGCCATAAAAGGCCTCATGTACCTTTCTTCAGATCTAGGCTTTGACACCGTACTTTAAGAGGGAGTCATTAAAGGATTTTAAAGAGAGTGCCTTCATTGGTTTGCATTTTCCATGAGAGCATTCTGAAGGTAATGTAGAGGATAGATCCGAAGGGAGAAGGACGAGTGAAGGTTTTCACATTGGGGTTTGCGCCCTGTTTTGATTCATCTAATCGAGCCTGCATTAATGAAAAAAAACAAAAAAATTAAAAACCTGACAATGAAGAACATAATCCAAATTCTTCAGATAGTTACTTCAGGAGGCTCTCTACATGCTGCATATGAAATGAAGAAAGAAAAAGAGAAATTGAGAAAATGAAGAAAAAAGAAATAAAGAAGGAAGAAAGGGAAAGGAAGAATACATGCAGGAAAAACTGTTGCCAAATTTGTTCTGCTGAATATTTAAATTTGAGAAGCCATTTCTCTTAAAAAAATTTTTTATTATGTCTTTCCTAGAAGATATGCTTATGAATCTTGCATGACATAGCTCAATTAGTATTTTTCAATATTTTATTCAGTTTTTCTCTAAAATCATTCTTGTAATAACTTACTATTAAGGTTTCAATAGGTCACTAGCCTCCTACTCATCCCTCATTTTTGGCCTGTAGACTGTTTTGACCTCACATTGAAATCCAAAAAAATGAAAAATTTGAGATCTAATATTTTCCAACTAAATCCAAATCTTTTCTCAATTATCTACAACTTTCTAAATATTCTCACTTAAAAATTGATTTTCGATGACATTTATTCCATTCAAAAAATCAATGAAGATGTTACATTGTCCCCGGGTTAGCCCTTAGGGAATTTCAGTGAACATTTCTGTACAGGTTGGCATGGTAACAAACTTCAAAATTTCTAAAACTGTGGATAGTTTAAAAGCTTTTATTTGCTATTCCTACTTCACAATGGAAATACAACAATGATTAAAAATTGTAATATCCTTTCTAGCTTCTCAGTGAGCTTTTGTTCCTACTCAGTAACTCCAAAATGAATTTATAAAACACATGGTTTGTAACCATGTGAGGCTTTGATTTTATCACTGCATTGCTAGAAATGGGGTCAGAAAGCCACTGGCTCTAATAATTTAATTCATCAATTCAGAATGAATTTGATGAGTCATCCACTTTGGTAGAGAACCATATTTCTCATAAAATACCATTTCGAAGGCAATTTGTCTTTCTTAAAATGTGAAGATTGTGATAATCTTTCTGGGACAGGGGTAGGGAGGTATGATGAAGTGCTTAAGAAACATTTTGTTAATTGTGTGAAACTGAGTCAACTTTTCCTTATTAAAAAAAGATAATAACTTAATCATTCCAATTAAAATACTTTATACAAAGTTCCTCAATTTTTAAAGGCTGAAAAAAAATACATTAGCAAATCTTACCAGCTGGTACAGAAAAAGAACTTATTAATTATTGGGACATTTATGTGCTTTGGACACAGGAAAGCCTAGAAAGACTTTGTTCTTTGAAATCATCAGAGATGGTGATGGTGACTCAGAGATTCCTGAAAGTCAGTAAGATTACTCTAGTTTATAAGTCTGTGGTTTTTTTTCTTCAGGCATAATGAACTTTACAACTGGTCACTGACAAAAAGCCAAATCATCTTAGAGGAAAAGGGGAAATCAAAAATTTAAGAACTTAAAAACACATAAATAAAAACATATGTACACTTCATACACACACAAACACATTTGATATGAATAATATGATTAATATACCCTAATTTTTTCAAGCAGTATTAAAAGGCTATCTTTCAAACATTAAAATTGCTAAAAACTGGACATAAGGCCTTGAGTTTCGAAACTCAAGACATATTTTCAACTATCCCTTGAGTAAATGATCTATACCTTTTAAGAAAGTAAAAAAGATAGATGCTATAGATGAATGAGCCCTTGAGTTAACACTCATGTAAGAAAGAGCATCCCTTGGGTGAGTGATCATTGTAGCATAATTTATTTTCCTTGAACAGACTCACCATATCCCTGCTTGAGCATCTTCACAATACCTATTCCCTGTAATCCTCCCATGGCTGGCTCCTGCTCAGCTCATTTCATGTTTTCACAGTTTTCTTAGAATGCCAAGTTAGAATCACTATCCCCTAATGTACTGCAATAGCATCCCATTTTGTTTTTATCAGAGGACTTCTTACTATTTGAAATGACATTGCTAATTTGTTCACTTTTCTGCTGTTTCCCTTATGTAAAATGTAAGTGGCATGAAAGTGGTTCCTTTCTTTTTCTTGTTTGCAGGTATATCCTCAGTGCCTATAACAGTGTCAGGAACACAGTACGTTTTAACTACCATTAGAGTGTTATACTTCCATCAGGAGGAATATATTTGATATCAATACATTTTAAAATTAGGCATTAAAGGCTTTAAATTTCTTCTATATAAGTATTTAGAATAAAACCTCAACAATTTGAATTACATTTGTAATCATTTTGGTCAATATCTTAAGTAACACACCCTTTAAGTATTTTATAATTATTCAAGCAAGATTGTGGGTGACCATTTGGAAAATTTCTGCCCAGCACTGTGACCCCCTTGACATTACTACGTGGTCTATACCACGAAACTATCATGCTCTTCTCATGAAAAGCAATTAAGATTTACAAACTGTGGCAGGTTTGTTTTATTTTCTCATGGAAGGTACACCAAGATTCTTCCAAATAATATGCTATATTTCTGCAATAACTGAAGAGAACGTGTAATGTGCAAAACTCTTACTTAAACTCTCTTTGTTTCAGACTAATTCTTAGTTGTTTTTATAAAAGTCTAAGGAAACACATGACCTTCTGTGTCCCAAATGAGTTAAGAGAACTGTGACTGAATGTTACCACAACTCTGTACCTTCTGCAATAAAAGCCAAACATATGCCCACCTGAGCTCAGGATGTTTCAGACATTCCCATAGAGGCTCAGCTTTAGGAATTCTCTGTGATTCTCTTCCATAGCTAGGGACTTATTCCAATTCTGAGACTCTGGAGTATGCAGAGAGTTGGAATAAATCACAGTTTTAGGCAGAGCACAATACCAACGTCAATAAATAATAGTTGGATAGTTCTAGATACTTTATTTAATAAGGAATAAAAGAAACAATAAACACTTCTAATTCTGGCCCTCACTTCATAAAATATCCATCAAATTATAAATTAAAAAAGCAAAACAAAGTGCAATCTTGCCCACAGAAGGGAAGTCTTACTAATTCTAGCAGACCCTTTCAAACAATTGAACCAAGTTTATCAATTATTCTCATTATTGTGAATCAGTAAATGACAATAGAATTTACAGAATAGGCTTTTGGGATTGTTATATTGCCCTAATTATGAACTCTTTAACAAAGGTTCCTGTCAAACACTGTCTTAGTTAATCCTACAACAACTAGAGTGATGGGGCTATTATAATATTAATATTTGCTCCTTTTGCCAAGTAGTGAAATTTAGTATTAGAGAGCTGCTATTGTGTTAGTTATCTGCATAGCTTTACATATTATCACTTGGCCTTCCCATTCCTGAATAGTCAATAAAGGCAGTGTTCTCTGTTCCATTTCTCCCTTGATAGTATATCTATGTTAATCTGCATAGCAAATTGAAAAATATGATCTGTGAAATTTAAAGGTAACAAAAAGTCTCATACACACTTTCTGGTGAACTCAACTGAAAGAGACTTGAGTTCCGTGACTAATCACCATTGCCTCAATGATCCATAGCTCATTATATGTACCTGGTCACAGGTACTAGAGTGCAGAGGAAGGAAGACTAAAAGAGTAAGAGTCATGTCAGGCATAGATTTTATCTCTTGATGAATAGGAGTCCATAAGACTGCTCTGAGTGCTGAGTTACCATCAGTAACAATGGAATTATCTACAGATTGTTGATTTGAAGTCATGCAAACACGTCTTTATCATCCAAAAAGAGGTAAAAGCAATATATAGCAGCAGAGGGCTCAGTCCAGCAAAAGGTGCACAGAAAAACAAAGCATCCTGAACCAACACACTGATTTTCTAGGGTTTATCTAATTTGGAGCCATTTCCTTTTCTTATTTCATTCAGCAAATATTTATTGAACACCCACAACATGTAATGTGTTCTATTACATTCTGTGGAGGAAATGCAGAAGTGAAAGAGACATGGTCCTTACCTACAAGGAATTTCTAATCTTGTGGGGGAGATTAACATGTGCACAATAGACTATAGTATCAGGTTTATTGAAGAGGCATATGCTAAGTGTTAGGGCAAAGAAATGTAAGAATTGAATCTGACTTGGGATATGAAGTACTCCTTCATTGAGAAGGTAGTATTTGAAGTATTATTGACATGTGAGTATAATTTTGAAAAGTTTCAAGGAGTAAAAGGAAATTCTGCCTAAGTTGGTGAAGTAGTAAATTTATGATAGCTTGAGGATATATAAATAATTAAACATAAACCATGCCAAAAAAGTCATTCGGAGAATTCCAGTAACACACAGGCTTTCTAGAACTTGTGTGGGTAATTTCAATTCATGGGGACTTAATCTTCTCCGGTGTATTACATTGTTTACATGGCTGTCTTTATTTTGTGAGTATCTGCCCCCCAAGTAGAATAAAGAATTCACTGCATCATAGAATCAGTAGGGAACAATCTTGTTCTATATTTTATAATTTATTATTTTCTATATGAAGACTGTCTTTCAGGATTAATATGAATGTCACTTCATTTTACTGTGTGCCCCTTGAACCATTAAATAAAATCCACACACATATTGCTATACATATTGAATGTAGTTAATCAATTATGTCATGGAAAGAATTGGAAGGTTGCTATAAAAACTGTGTTTCATCACACAAAAGCATTGTGAAAGACTGGCTCTGATTTAAACCTAGTGGTTCTGATTATTAAATCATAAATGTCAGAAGTTTTTGGTCACAAAATAGATACTAGGATTCCATGAAAATCTAAAAATATAAAAATTCAGCAATAATAGTGAAGATATGAAAATACTAGAAGAATAAGCGTTCAGACAAAAAATAAAAACTCTCCTCCAAGGAGTTTTTGCTACACTAATATTTTAGAAATGCATTTTTTCACAGAAATATCCTTAATCCTCTGTATGGAAACAAGGATAAAATATAAGACTTTAGCAAGCTCCATCTAGTCTGCCTAGACAGATAGTTACTTACCCCTTTCTTCAATATTTTGGTGTTTGCAAATATTCTACCTCCAAAGAGTAGGTGTTACCAAAATATTGTGCAAAATTTATAAGACTTGAGATATTTTTGGATAGATTGGGTTAGGGAAGAGACATTTCCACTTTAAACTACAATAATTTAGATTTGGAATATGTAAGTCTAAAATTTTTCTATATATTGCAAATGTGTTTTATATATACATATATATGTGTATATATATGGCAAACAATATACCTTTTTATCATACAACTTTACCAAGAAAGGACATTCCAGAAGTCTGGGGTGATAAGTGTGTGTATGTGTGTGCATGTGTGTGTGTGTGTGTGTGTGTGTGTGTGTAATTCTGTGTATACTTATATGTATTTTGAGGAAACATCAGTGGCATTAGTAGCAGATAATTTCAATCTCATTGATATTCAGTTCCAGCTATTCAAATTTAAAGCTCTCATTTTCATTTCAACAAAAATAGTTAGGATTTACTAGGCTTTTACTAAAAAAGCCATTATCTTCAATACTGGGAATACATGTTAATACTTTCCTGTACCTGTATCCCAAGTTATTATTTTGTGTTTACTTAGAAGATTGATAAGTAAGATAAGCATTGATTGATAAAACACATTAAACTCATTCTTCACTAAATCTAATTGTCTTCCTCTTTTGCAGCAGCCTCTAAAAATCATATGTCAATCTATATGGCCTGAATATAACACAGGAACTGGATATACTATAGTTTATGTGCCTTTTTTTCTGTTCTATATTATAATTAAACATTGAAGATTTGATCTTTAGCACTAAGCATAAGAGAACAGGATCAGTGTTCAGACTTAAAAATTGAAGAAAACCTACTGAAGTCTTTTGACTATAAGGTCACAAGTACCTTTGGAACCATTTTCTTCTTTCTTTCTTTTCTTTTCTTTTCTTTTCTTTCTTTCTTTCTTTCTTTCTTTCTTTCTTTCTTTTTAATTAAGGATATTATGGGGGTACAAACCTTTTCCAGCTTTTAGAGTCTGTCTGCATTCCTTGGCTCATGGCCCACTTTCA
>CAUYSK010063329.1:0-53776 GCA_963575035.1 Avahi laniger | reverse complement strand
AGATTAATGAAATGAATATAGATTTTTAATCATACAATAGATAACATCATAGAAGGTGGTACTGGTCATTTAAAAAGGAAATATACTAGTTTGCAGTCACACCAGCAGTATATGAGTGTTCCTATCTCTCTGCATCCACGCAACATTTTTTTAAACTGAGAGTCAAGCTGATATTTAGTGTTCTTAATTGGCTAATTTGTTAATGGCAAAATTTATAAAAAGAAAATCAAATTTTTGAACAGGAGAGACATGAATTAATACAATTTGTTTTGTGCAATAGATAAATAATATTTGAAACTAGGAAACAAATCTAATTTTATGATCTAAAGATAATTCAGAAAACGATCTACCGAAAACTAAGCTATAAATCCCTCAAAACAAAATATGATCTAACAACTGATGAACATTTAGTGTAGAAACTTACCCTGGGAAAACCATTATCATAACTTTCTTGACCTCTGAGGGGCCTGTTGATGCAGTACTATATATATCACCCTAAACATTTATTAAGTGTTCCTAGATGCCTGGCACTGAGGGCAAGAGCCTAAATACAAAACCAGTGTACTCAGAAAATTGGAATAAGAATGGAGAGTAGCTTTTTCCTTTCTCTAATTCTAAAGAAATTATTTCTGCTTTATGCTGATTTGTAGAGATATTTACAGTTAAAAACTGACTCATGATTGTTATCCAGAAAATGATCTGGAATAAAAGATTAGTCAAGTCCATGTTCCTTCCATTTAAACCAATAAACCATTAAATTGTCCCTTCAGCTAGACGCTAACAGGAAATAGACATGCTTACATAAATCTGTTCATTTTCAACACCAGAAAATTTAAGACATGTTCATCACTTTCTAATCATAAAATCTTACCTGTTAGTAGGAAGGGGGAAAAAAATGAGGAATGTTTGGAGTTGATCTAAGTGAAAGTGTGTTAATGTCTGTGTGTGAATTTGTATGTTCATTTATTTATTAGCATAATGCCTGCTGCTTTAATCATTTCTTTTAAAATTGTACATATTTCAAAATATCTTGATGTCAAGGCAAAGGAAAAATACATTTCAGTACTGAAAAATCCACCAGGGTTCACATGTCTAAAATCACCTTTATTTCTTATCCCTGAGTCATGATTTGGCTGCTGCTAAAAGCACTCAAATTTTTACGAGGGTCTCAGTAACTCTAACTGCCTTTTTCTCATCTCCCTGCCTTGGTCATTTCTTCTGGGTCACATTCTTGCCAGCTCCTGTCTACAAGGAAAGCTCCATTATTTAGCAACTGAATGTTGATGAGTTGTAATCCCATGCTGTAACAAAGTACAGTATCTCTTGCTTAGATGAGGGTCCGGTTTGTATGGCAGAGACTCATGAAACAAATAGCAGCATCACTGATTCATGGTTCTTCACTATATTGGGTCCCTTACACATTCTTTTTGAGTTTCTCATCTAATTATGTATCCTATGGCCTGCTTGTATTTGGTAGATCATCTTCCATGTTAGTCTGTCCCTGGAATTTTTTTATCAATGTCCATCTTTTTTTACTCCCACCTTAATGCTCCAGTTGAATCCCTCTTCTCCACGGACAGATCAGTATTGATTGAGGCGGAATGTGGAATGTGGAGACATGATACCAGGAGAGTCACAAAGTGCCACTTTTCAAAGAGACAGTTCAGTGTTGACAAATGTTTAGCTACATTTTTTGAATTTCATATTGGTATGAATCTCTGTGTCCTTTTCCTATAGTGAGGCCACTGGTAGGAAATTGTTCCCTTCTCTGTTCATTTATGAGTCTAGTCTTGAAATATCCTTTCTGATGACTCAATGGAGGACTTGGTGAACTTAGCAAAAATCGTCTGCATGAATTTTGTAACACATGATGAAATCTTTAGTGGTCATTATGTCTATAATATTTAATAGTGTTCATAGAATCTTGGGATTTTTTTCCCCACCAGATCCTGGTTTATCCATCCCAAATTCATTAAAGAGAGACTATTGAGAAAAAAATATATACATCAACATATCTATATTCATCTATGTGTCTGTGTTTAGATATAGCTATATCTGCATCAGTCTGTTATTTTAACTGCATTGTGAGGGCCTTGTATTGTATAAATGTTATTTGACTTTGAGATCATAAGGTCTTTGTAGCAGCCACCAACTGAACTGGCACCAATTTCTTTGAATGCTATTCAAAACATATTTTAGTATTTAGTGTAGACTTCTAGAATTTTAGTTTTTAGTAGGGAACTGTGCCAGTTTATAGCATGAGTGTTGAGATAAACATTAAACTTTTTCAACTTTCTCTAGTCAAATAATCTTGATGATATATATGCATATATGGTGTGGATAAATTATTTCTTATTCTAATTTTACAATTTAAAGAAGATAGATCATTAAGGTCTAAAATAGAGTAAATCGTCACTATATATTTTTCCAGCCAGTCACTAATTCAAAAAGTTATCATCATGAAAAAGTCTCATAATATTTAAAATGCATGTTATTTAAAACGTAGGCAGTTCTGAGAGAAAGTGGACTGCAGACAACAATATTTTCAAACTAAACATCAGTACTCATTACAGACTCAAACTAGGTTCTTAATGTGATTAAGTAGTAAAAAGCTCTTTATCCCATTATCAATCCCTTGAGGTGAATTAAAACAATTGAAAAAGTAACCCTGAAGTGCTATAAATAATGTGTGTATGTGTGTTTAGGAGTAAGGATCTAATGTGATTTTGTGGTGGTGTATATTAGGTGTTTGCTTGTCATATAAAGCAAGCTTAAATTCGATGGTATTCACCGATTATGAACCTTCATAAAATCAGTGGTGCAGGCAGGAGGCACCTCCCACGTTTCAAGGGAATTGGTGTACTTATCATAAAGCAGCCACAGATGATAATCTCAAAACTCTAATTACAGGCTTATTGCAGTGTGAAATCTTTCATATTGAAAATAATGGCACCAGTATATATTTAGTCAGCATGCTCAGATGTATCAATAAAAATATTAATAGATGGAGCCTGTTCTCTTAATATTTCATACTCTCTATCTATTCAAAAACCACAATGAACCTTTTACCATAGACACTGAACATGTTTTGTTCACATAGGGAATTGGAGAAAAATTGCTTATTTCTGTGATAAGCACTCATACATTTCTTTGCTGCAGAAGTGGGTCACACAAGCACCTGAATGTGATCAAAATCATGTCTGTCCCATGGCTTTTTCTTTTCTGTAACACATGTGGGGACTCCTCGGCTAGCGGATGGGGGCCTGACACAAGCTGCATTCAAACACTCCGTACCTGTGTGCCTCTCAAGGCTGACGTGGCATGTGTTCGTTTCCCAGAGATACAAACGGTGCAAGAGTGGAGGGCACTGCACCCCTGGGTATTCATTATTCTGGGTGATCACTTGGGAGTGGCCAATTTGAAACCACCCTGGCAGTAAGAAAGAAATCACTGTGATTTGTACAGGAGGTGATGGCTCTAAGGCTTCTTTTGGCCGGATGTCATTTAACAGGGATGAACCGTAAGTGCCTAAAACGGGGGTGCTTATCATGGACGAACAGTGAGCTTGTTCGGCCACACAGAATGCTTCGTACAATATTGTTCAGCATAAAAAAGGCAGAAGGGCAGCAATCAATGCAGAAAGTGACAAACCATTAAGCTAATCCTATAAAGATCTGGCCTGTCAGGCAGCACATTTCCTGAATACTTATAAAGCATGAGAGAGGCTTATTAATGGTTCATCACAGTTCTTGCACTGCTTACATTGCTAATATGCAAACACTGCCCTTTTTTAGTTGCGATTTTCAGCACATCAGGACGTCACTTCCATGGCTACTGTATTTTTCATTCCTCCTGGGTAATTGAAGCATTACCATAGAAGACAATGATTGATGATGTCTTTAAAGGTCTAAAAAAGCACAGGCTATTTTGAAACTGTGCCATGTCTATATAAGGCGAGAAGAAGGAGCAATCTGAATTCTGCGGTATGCTAGAGCAACAACAACGGAGCCCTGAGGCTTTCCTGGAGATCAGGGCTACTTTCGTTTTTTGCTCCCACTCTCTGCACCCGTACCTTTCCCCCTTTGGATTTACAGACTACTGTTTGATTAGTGTAAGGAATACTCTGCCGTTTTTCAGATGCTCAGTGTAATTAGACCAGTGCTAGGAAGGTTTGGCTCCACACTTCATTCCTGGGAGCTGCAAAGCTGTTCTTGCCTTTGAGAGCTGTTTGGCTGAGTTGAAAACAAGAAATGGTGGTGGTGATGGTGTGATTAGCATTGTTTTGCATTTAGCATAACAGCTTTCTGCATAGTATTTACAGTTCTTAGAAACTATTATCTCATGTAGGTAAGTATCTTCCTCCACTTATTTTTTGCCCTTCTTTCCTCATCAACTTCTTTCAACTTTCTGTCAGTGTTGATTCAATCCAAGAAACATTACTGTGATTCTACAACACCTTGTCAGGCAGCAGGAACACAAAACTATCTCTCTATTATGTGTTTTTTAATTTCCTGTAAAACTTTTGTAAGATACACACACTATAACAAATATATTTTATCTTAAAAATACTGTGTTTTCTTTTCTTTTTTTCTTTGTCCTGTGCAAATTGAGTTTAAAGGCAGAGAGAGGATTTGTTTCTGAGGGATAGGATTGTTAAAGGTGCAAACTGTGGGTGGGTTTATGTCAATTCATCTCTATCCATTCACAATCATTTTAAAAGACTAGAAAAGTAGAATCTAGTTCTTTAAATTGTTTGAACTGGCCCCAGATACTTGATTTACTACAAATCTAGTACATGCCAAATAAGTAATTAAAGCTGTAAAATCTAACGGAAGCAATAGGAAGCAGGTTACTGAACTTGTTTTTTTCCCCACCAGTTAGAGCAATTTTGACCATGTGAGCTTAGCCAACTTAAACTTTCTAGAATTAGGTCCCTCATTTATACAATGAAAATAATAACACTTTCCTTGCATGATTGTTCTGCCTGTTTTAGTAGAACATGTCACCACAGTGTATGACACACAGCAAGATCTCAAGAAAACCAACAAAATAACATATCAAAAACATTCTTTTGGAACTGGGCAAAAATTCTTTTCTGTTCACCTTTTTTTATTGGAAGACTCTCTTAATATGCTTCCAAATCTGTATCTTTTTCTCTTTTTGAATGTAAACATCTTATAAACAAGAATGAAATATATTTATTCAGTTAATAATTTTTTTCACACATAAAATAAATTAGGATGCGGAGGGAACAGTTGAAGAAGATTCAGTAAACTGCCCAAGGTCATACTGAAAAATAGTAGAGAAAAAGACAGAAAAATAACAGAGAAGAATGATTGGAAAGAACAGAGGACTGGAATATAAGTTCCAATACCTTGTTACCTGCTCAGCATTAGTTCTGAGATTAGAACAACACTTCCTCTGAAAAAGGAAGAGAAATTATTCTTCTCTGAATAATAAAATCCTTGAGCGTGGCTTCACAACAAATTAATATAATTTTAACATGTAATGTATCTAAAAATACCACTCTGTGTGTCTCCTTTTCTCCCTGGGGACGGTTCGCGTGCTAATGCGCCTCCTCTTCACATATCTTTCCTCTCTCCACTTGTTGGCCAGACGCTTCCTGCAGGCATTTTTATTTCTCGTTTCAACAACTAGTGTATGACACCATATGGAATGCAGGGCATGAAGTAAGCCCAAATCTCTGACCTTCAGAAAGTCAAAGCTATTTAGGTAAAGCGGCTTCTCAGGCTCAAACCTCTAGATCCAAATACACCCTGAAGTGATTACTGTGTATTCTCCAAGTTTTGAGCATGCCTCTCTATATCACTTCCTCTATGGAAATATTACCAGTAGAATCACATTAATCTCTAATTACATTTATTTTACTGTCCAGCCTCTGAACCTAAAATTAAATTTTTATATGATTCAAGTCACACTGATATAATACACTCTTCCCATTAAGAGTTTATTTGACTGTCATTATTCCATGCTTTACATGGCAATGGGAAATTAATTTGACTCAATTGTAATGTGCTTTTAGTCTCTGAACTTATAATGATGTACAATTTCTCCTTTGCTTCAACATACTGAACCATTGAGCAATCCTCTGCATATCTCCAGGGTACCTGTCAAGGATGCTTATTTGCATACTTCACCCCCAACACAAACGTACATAGAAGATAACATTCTAACTTTAGGGAAAAAAATGGTGCAGGAGAGAAGTCACCAGGCTATCCTGGAAAGGAGAAGACAAATAAGTGTGACAGTTACTTTATGCACTCTTCAAGTGTCATGATATGTTGGTTATTTTGTGAGATGTGTTAGATACAGGATACTTCCTCACAAATCACTTAAGAGTTTGTTCCCTCCCTATTAATCCAATTTTTATAGTGGTAGGAAAAGGGTAACTGTTACACTCTATGATGGTCCAGAACAAGAACTGGGCTCAAGAGTTGAAAATTTTTAACTGATAGAAGGGACTAATGAATACTCAGCTGAGTACAAGTTCTTTAGGATATCTGGACATATTCAAAATAAGGTCATTGTTAGGGACTGAATTGTGTCCTCCTAAAAGTCATATTTTGAAGCCCTAATCTCCAGTACCTTAGAAATGTGACTGTTTTTGGAGATAGGACCTTTAAAGAGGTAATTAAGTTAAAATAAAGCTGCTGATGTGGGCCCGAATTCAGTCTGACTGTGTCCTTACAAGAAGAGGAGGTAGGACACACAGGGGTATGTGCACACGGGGAGATGCCAAGATGCAGCACAGAGAGAAAGAGCAAGTGAAGTGAAGTCCTGGTGAGAAGCAGCCATCCATAAAACAAAGAGAGAGGCCCTCAGAAGAAAGCACCCTTGCCAATACCTTTTTCTCGACTTCTGGCTCCCAGAACTGTGAAAAATGTATTTCTGTTGTTTAAATCCCCCAGTCTGTGGTATTCTGTTACCATGGAAACCCTAGCAAGCTAATATGATCATAAATATGGAATTCTTTATCAATATCTACATGAGTTGTTCCAATAATTTACCGTATTCCTTGAACTGCAATGCAGCCAATATGCCAAACGTACCTATTAGTTGATAAATCTAATGTCTCATTTCCAAACTTAGATGTCTCTAATCCATTTCGCATTGTCAATGACCCTCATATTTCAATTCCACTAATTTCAAGATATAATTTATTTCCTGTTTTCCAGCTTTCTCATTGACTTCTTCACCTATGGATTCCTCTCTTCACCCATTACCAGTTGGTATTTCTAGGCTATTGTGTGCATCATCTTAATCTCCTTCTCTATGCTCTCTACGGGACATTTTATATTCTCTCATGCTAAAAACCTCCAAATTTTGTCTCTATCGTACATTCTTTTAAATCTGATGAAATATTTTTATAATTTGTATTATTATGCAATATTTAAACTTATGACACTTATGTCATAGACTTAAATTATTATTAGTCATAACAATAAAGCAAATATCCACAAAACCATGCTCCTTCCTAAGACGTGTTACCCAATAGTTTGAAGCTGTGCTTTTCTCCAATACCACCCTCCTACTTTGTCACTGGAAAATAACCATTACCCTAGATATTGCATTTATCATTACCACGCCACTTGAAAAAAATCAAATCTATCTAGGTATTCCTAAATAAAATATCAATTTTTTTAGGTTTTAGTTATGGTATCATACTGGATGTGGTCTTGAGGATCTCATATTTTTCACTCCACACTGAGTTGTTTCTAAGATGCAATGATGTTGCATGTAACTGCAGTTTGTTCTTTTGACTACTTCATGATATTTAATGCCATTTGCCAAACATCTGGAACTATATGTCTTGCAGAAATACTAACTAAAAATGTTATCAGCAAACCTGATACTCTTAAATTTAGAACCTAAGCAGTATTTTTTGGTCATTAAATATGAAATGTTCGATTTTGAATCAAAAGTTTAGTTTATTATATCTCAAACAAGAAGCAGTACAATTAATCAAAGTAGATATCTAAACTATGGACACAGTTTTTCCATCTTAATCATAGCTTGTTTATGCCAGCAGTGAAGAAGCCTGGAGAGCCAGTAGAAATGGAATTGCAAAGGCGTTTTCTACAAGTTGTTGAAAATTGAATATTTTCCCTTGCAAGAAGTGGTCCAAAGCCTGGAAAAAGTCGGAGTCAGTTAGTCCAAAGGCTGGTGAATATGATGGATGACAAAAGGCTTCCAAGTTCAGCTTCTGTAGTTCGAGCAGCACTGTTTGTGTGACATGTGGTCAAGCGATGTCTTGCAGGAGGATTGGCCAGTCTCTCGATTGGCCAGTCTCTCTATTGACCAATCTCAGCTGCTTAATCTCAAACATCCTCATCATTTTGTCCAATTGGTTGCAGTAGACATCTGCTGTAATCAATTGACCAGGTTTCATGAAGCTCTAGTGGATAATACCAATGCTGGACCATCATACACCACTAGGTTTTTTTTGGTGAATATTTGGTTTTGGACTGTGTTTCGGTACTTCATCTTTATCCAACCATTGCGCCAAACGCTTGGGATTGTCAAAAAGAATCCATTTTTCATCACATGTAACAATACGCTGTAGAAATGATTCACCTTTATGTCATGACAGCAAAGATAGGCAAGCTTCCAGACAATTTCTCTTTTGATGCTCATTTAATTCATGTCAAACACATCTATCCAATTTCTTTATCTTGCCCATCTGTTTCAGATGGTCCAATATTGTTGGAATAGTAACGTCAAACCTTGGTGTTAATTCATGCATAGGTTGAGATGGATTCGCTTCCACTGTGGATTTCAGCTCATCACCGTCCACCTTGGTCTCAAGTTGCTCACGTGACTCATTTTCAAGATTAAAATCATCAGAATGGAACTTCTCAAGCCATCAATGTACTGTGTGTTCATTAGCCACATTCTTCCTAAATATTTCATTGATATTTTGAGATGGCTGAGCTGCATTGGTTCCAGGACGGAACTCATATTTGAAAATAACACAAATTGTTGACTTATCCATGGTTTCACAAAAGTTGGTCTAAAAAACAATCTGAAAGATCATCACAGGCCAAATGGGGTGTTTGAAAGACTGAGCACGTACCCTCACAATAAAAATACAACAAGAGGTGTCAAAGTAAAATTTTAGAGATATCAACTGTCAAATTTAGTATTAATACTTAAGGAAATTGAACATTTCATACTTAATAACCTACATATATAAAAATCTAGCATCATCTTTAACTTTTTCCTTTCTTTCAACACGTTTTCAACAGTAATGAACCTAGATGATTTAATCTTTATGAAATTATCCTATCTTCACCCCTTCCAATGAGATGGTTTGAGTCTAAGCCATTAGCAGCTTGTGTTTGACCATTGCATTAGCCTTCTAACTCATCTCCATATACTGCCCCCCCACCAATAACCTAGGTCACTCACAATATGCTTAACTTCTGATGGTTTGTCTTTGTCTACAGGATGCATTTCAAACTACCTTGCGTGGTATTCAAGATTTCTAATGATTAAATACCGATCTCTTAGGTATCATAGAAATGCTCCTCTCTTCTCACTTCTACTTGTTTGCTCTCCCACATATTCAATTTGTGGGAGAAATGGCAGCACACATTGATTGCTGGTTCAGAGCACGTACCACATCATTAATAACAGCAACACACTAAGTTATTAGTGTGATTTCTCTTCTCCAAAGATATGCCTGACTGACCCACAGCCTATTTTACCATTTTATAACCCTAGCTGCTTTGGGACACTGGAATAAGTAGCATTACTAGAGTATTCTATGAGTACCTTTGCATTGCCTTACTTTTTTTGAGATAAAATTAGTTTAATAGTAAGGAATTAAAAGACATTCCAACATATGGGGTCTTATATTCTAGATAGGTTAAATTAAATTAAATTTGGCCTAAAGCTGTGTCTGTAAGCAGTGAAATGCAACCAAATTTAGTATATAAACAAACTGCAGCCTAACTCAGCATGTATTCTTGTAACACATAGCCGAGTCTCAGCTAATCATACCGGCCCAGCTTCAGCTAATCACAGACAGGCAGCTAACCAAACCATGTTCATATAAATGCCTTATCACGTCATGTCCAAATAAGGCAAATACCAAGGTATAACCAATCAAATTGATCTGTAGGTCAGTTCCTTTTTCTGTCTATAAATACTGCCTGTTCACATTGCTGAGAAGAGCTCTCTGAACCTTTCCTAGTTCAGGGTACCTCCCCATTCATAAATTGTTCTTTGTTCAGGTAAACTCTGCTAAATTTAATATGTCAAAAGTGTTTCTTTTAAAAGGAGACATACATGCAAACAATTAAAATAACATGAAAAATGTCAATAAAAGCATAAATAAAGGTTCTTGGAAGCACAAGAAGAAAGCACTTAAGAAGCCTGATGTCAAGGAAGATGTTATAAAGACACTCAATAAATATTTGTAGTAAATACATGAAATTAGTCAAAATATTTAACTTCTTTATTTTTCAGAGAAATCTACCCCTCACTTTAGGTAAAATATGAAAGAAAAATATTAAGGATATTATATTTGGCAGATATAAATCAATACAATAACTTCCTGGATGGTATATTGGGTTTCTTGCTTGTTGGGTTAGAGTTCGAGCTGAATCACTTCCACATTTCATAAACCAGGTAAATATTGAAGATATAAATAAACAAAAGTTTTCATTTATATTTATGTTCCTTTTATGTATACATTCACTCTGTATATGTGCATATACATCTACATATATCTGTCAATTGATTTATCTATAACATATTTTGGAGTGTATACATGTGAATATATTGGTATTGAGTAGTCTTTCTATAAAACAAGTTCAATTTCTGGTAATGACGGGCCAGGTGATCAAGGCCAACACTCCTGCTGGGCACAACCAAAAGAGCTGGGTGAAACCATTTAAATACCAGTTTAAAAGCTTTGAAGAGTTGACAAGATATTGAGCAATTTTCAGGCCAAATCTGGGTGAAAATGAGAGCACATAAAATTGTTTGTACTTTAAAGGCATTTGTCAATCAGTAAGAAAAAGCTGTCAAGTTGAAATATAATTTTAGCAACCTCATTGATTAGAAAGTAAAAAACAAAGCTCAAGTTTTATGAAAGTTAAGAACTTTATAAGAGAAATAAATTTATAATATAACTTACTTATAAAATAATACATTTATAAAGTATAATCATTTTAATTTACTTAGTAAATTAAACTGGGACATTAAACTGCAGCCTTGAAAGGATAAACCTTTAAACAAATACCTGAAGTGAATCAATCTTGAATTCACTGCTCACCTTTGCATCACTGGAGAGGGTGAAGGAAGTCTTGAGCCTTGAGTATGGATTAAAGTGAGACCGGTAGCATTTTCAGTTCCCTAATAGAAACAAAAGATTATCTTCCCTGAAGGAGAAGTGAATTTTGTTAACCTTATTTTACTCCTACAATATATTTTAAAATAAATAATCATCTAACAAGCAAAGGTAACCAGGCTTGTATGGAAACAAAACATCATGAGTGAGACATGGCAAATATAAAAGACAATGAAAAAAATTAAAAAAAAAAAATATATATATATGTATATATACACACACATATTGAATGTATCAAACAGAGACTATAATACAGCTATAATTTCTACTGCTAAAAAATAAAAATCTTAAAAAATATTTTTCAGGGAACATGAAGAGCAGGTTTAAAAGGAACCAAAACTGAGAAGTAAAATGCAATAGTTATAAACCCAAGGAAACTAAGGAAAGAAACAAGGAACTGATAACAGGTCAATGAGAATTATCCAGATGTAGCCTGAAGCTAGCACAAAATAAAAAGTATAGAAGTACAGTTAAGAAAAACAGAATACTCAGTGAAAAATTCTAATTTCAATAAATTCAAGTCGTTGACCTCTCCATAATGGAAGGGTCCTATGTATCAACCTTCCATGTAGGTGAAATCAAACAAATCATTTAAATCAATTAAGTCAATTAAATCGATTAAATATATTTTAATTGATTTTTTTCTTTTTAAAAGAAAGAGAAAATGGAGACTAAAACCCTATTTCAAGGGTTAAGTTTGAGAATTTTACAGATTTTTGAGAGATATCAATTTATGCATCCAAGATGGGCAAGAATTCTAAGAAAGAAAGAAAATCACAAGTATAAATATCATTGTCAAACTACAAAGAAAGAAGATAGAGAGAAATACCTTGAAAACCATCTAGAGAAAAACAAATACAGATTTAATTCAAAATCCAGTTACTTTTCTCTATCAGTTATGGAAATTGGAAGCCAAAGAATAGTATCAAATCAATATGGTGAAAAATTATCTGTCATGTAGAATCCTATACCCATCAAAATATACTAGGTAAGAGGGCTGAATAAAGATACTTTTTAGACAAAAAGCAAAACAAAAAAATTGTTAGGCAGAAGGCAAATTATCTTGTTAATTCATTTTGTAGGCTTACTACTTATCAACACATTTTAAGCAAAAACAAAGGCAAATGCCCCAAAACAGAATAATACAAATCTATTTAGAATATATAAAATATTAATAAAATAATATCTCATGAAGTCTTAAAACAGATGGAATTATATAACACCAATATTATATAAATTTGAAAGGCAGCAGCATGATTTTTTTTTTACTGTTACAAAAGTTCCTTGGAGTGTCCAGGATGAGGCTAAAATATGCAGCAGATTTTTATAAGTTAAAAATGAATTATTTAATTTATAAGTAACTACTGAAGGGGTAGAAAAAGAGATTATAGTTTATGAACAAATAACGGTAAAATTGGAACAATAAAGCGCACACAAAAACCAAAAATCTCTGGAAAGTTCTCCTCAATAGATCTTCTTCCATTTGCAATAGACTTGGTTATTTACATTTCTTTTGTTAGAAATCCAATGAAGATTTCAATATATATATTTATTTTTTAACAAAATATCAATGTATTTTATTTAAAACAAAAAATTGCTTTTCCTATATTTTATCACATTTGATCATATTTTCATTACAACTTACATATCTGGTTTTTTCTTTATTTTAGAAAAAATCTGCTGTCTGCATCACCTCACATATGTAAGGAAGTGAAGAGGTTATTTCAAGCATCCCAAAAGGGAATCAGTATTTCTTTTATCATTCTTATTTTTACATTACTCTTATCCTTATATGACCCTATTTTGAGTTAAGTAAGCATAGTTGAGTCACCATTTAGATCATTATTAGCCAAAGAAATTTATATTAAATTTGAAACTTTCTACTGTCTTCCTTCATTTATTTACTATTTATAAATTTATTAATTAATTCATGTATTCAAAGCTAGTTGGGTGTCAATAGCATTGTAGGTTGTAGGTACTGGGTGCTGAGATATAGCCAAAAACACAAACATTTTTTAAAGTTGTCTTTGTGGATATTTCATTCTATTAGGAGAATACAGACAAAATACAATACAGATGAATAAGAAAAATATAGAGTATGTTAGCTGGTGACAAGAAAAAAAATAAAGCAATAAAAGATGATGTCAGTGTCAGGAATAAAGTATTAATATTTAATTTAGATAAGAGGGAAGGCAAGTCTTAACTGGGCTTGAGGCAAATGTGTCAAGACCTGAAGAGGGTGAGAGAGTACACCATGTTATTATCTAGGGAAAGATTATTCCCAGCAGAAGGAAAAGTGTTCATACTCAATGGTATTTGCTGGTTAAGGGTCTGTTACCACATCAGATCCAGAAAACTAGAAATGACTTGTTCATTGAATTAATAAAAGCATTTGACATAACATAATTTCATTTATTATGTAGAAAGATTTTATAATGCATTTAAATAATATTTTATTACTAGATTTAAACTTTATGTTCTAATATATCGGTGATAATGAATTAATATGTCAAAAAGTAAAGTTTCAGAATACTATTCCAGTCAGCATAATTCTGAGAAAGTTGTTGGAGAATGGCAGGTTACATTTCCTCACAAAAGTATCACTACCACCATGCAAATAAAAAAGATCTATTTTAAAAATATGCTGTAATGTGCTATTTCACTCCAAATGTCATATGGTCATCATCTTATATAATAACTGATAGATGATTATTCAAGTGTACAGGTATATTAGTATTCTATCAAAATAATATTTATTTTCATAGAATCTCTTATAGTTCTCAACATGATTTTATATACTTCATCTTTGTAATAGTCCTGCAAGTAGAAAAAGTGGTATCTGTTTTTCATGTATCTTAAATGGAAATTTCAAAAGATTTAGGCTGCCCCTTTTGCATGTAAAGAGTAAGTATCGAATGATAGCTAGAAACTCAGGCTGTCACATGCTTTGTGTGATGTTCTTTTTACCAGTCTTTGCTGTAGACATATTTTACAGCATTCAACAAAAGACATTTCTCAAAGGGAAGACACTTGAATATAAACAAATGCATTCTTTTTATTTGTGAAAATTATGAGGTGATCATTTCTGTGTATAGCAACTTTTGCCCTCATTAGAAATTACCCTAATTACTAGAAGTAGAAAAAATATAAAATTTTCTTTTTTATTGCAAATGGAATGATTTAATGGATTACATAAAATGTGAAAAATGTAATATAAAACAATGTACATAAGATGCATAGAATGAATATTTACTACTTAAATTTATATTTTTAGAAAACAAACACTTTTAAATGCTTGATATGGAATCTAAAAATCTCATCAGATTAGAAGTACAATAACACATTTATGCTGAAGTGTTATATTTTTTCATTTTGAAATTGCTTTGGGAAATTGGATACGCTTTTTTCCCCCATTAATGCAGGGTGAGCAATTTTGTGTTTGTCTTGCCTCACTGATGTATAATTTTAGATCTTAAGCCTTCAGTGATTTTCCTAGCGTCTTAGGACAAGATCTATGTTTTAGTTCATTTTTGTTCCTATAAAGAAATACCTGAGACTGGGTAATTTACAATGAACAGAAATTTATTGCCGTATAGTTCTGGAGGCCGGGAAGTACAAGATTGAGGGGCCAGCTTCTGGCTGGGGCCTTCTTGCAGTGTCATCCCATGGCAGAAGGCAGGAGGACAAGAGTAGACAAAAGAGACTAAACTGATCTTTAATAGTGGCGTTAATCCTACCCTTGAGCACAGAGCCCTCATGGCATTATCACTTCTTAAGGGGCCCACCTCTTAATACTGCTACAATGGCGATTTCATTTCCGCATTAGTTTTGGAGGGGACAAACATTCAGAGGATACCAACCTACTTCTCTCAAAATTTCATTAAAAGCTGAATGTGAGAAACTGTATTAAGGAACAAATGTAACATCTTCTGGATTCAAATTTTAAAACAAGAAAAGGTAGATCAACCTAAATGTGTCCAAAAATTTATTACTGAAAATAACTACTATATTAGTTCCCTGTGGCTACTATTAATATAACACACACCACAAAATTGGTGACTTAAAACAACAAAAATTTACTCTCTCACAGTTTTGGAAATCAGAAGTTCAAAATCATTTTCACTGAGCCCAAATAAAGGCATTGGCTGGGCTGTGCTCTCTCTGGAGGTTCAGGAGAAAATTCTTGCCTTGCCTTTTTGGGCAGCTGGTATTATATGACTTGTGACTACATCACTCCGATCTCTGCTTCCCATTACCCCGGACACATTATCTGCCCTTCTTATGTATGTGTCAAATCTGCCTCTGCTTTATAAAGATGCAGTGATTGGATTTAGAGTTTACCCAGATAATCTAGGATAATCTGGATTAATCACATCTGCAAACACCCCTTTGCCTAATAAGGTAATATTTACAGGTTCCGGATAGTGAGACCTAATACGTTCGGGTGGCCAATATTCAGACTACTACAACTAGATTAAAAACAATGACAACCACAACAAAACTCCAAAACCGTATATATACAATAGAATGTAAATAAAGAAATGCAGTGCAACCTGGTTCTTCTACTACTCCTCTAAATTGCTGAATTATATAAATGTAGATCTCCACAACCTCACTGGTATACACTTAGTCCAAGAAGAACAAAAGTACTCAGTAAAAAAAGATAGTATCGTCTATTTAATCAAGTGATGGCATATTTTAATCACACGTGGTTTTATAATTTAAAAACCCTTTGAAAATCAAAATGAGTTTCCAATTTTCATCTATTAAATTAACACTTAATGAGCAATATCGTATTCTCCTTTGTCTAGGATATGACACAACTAAAACTCTCTGACATTGTTCATGACATTTTACATGGACGAAAATCTTTTGAAAATATTTTTGGCTTATACATCAAGAGAAAAATATTTTAACCTTTGACATGTTAATTAACTTCTGGGAATCTTTCCTGAAGAAATATTATTAATACAGGAAATCTAGAGGAACAAACATACTTTTTTAAAAAAATCATGGATTTCCTGATCCCAGAATCTTACCTTCCCCCGTCCACTTGCCTCAGAGTCAGGAGTCAGAGACAGGACGGTTGCTCACTGAGGATGTAGTGGAGGGTTGGACTTAGAAGACATCTGAAATTTCTTGTCATGTTTTTGTCTTTTTTTTTTTTTTTTTTTATATCTTGTTATGTTTGCCAGACTGGCTTTGAATTCCTAGGATTAAGTGATCCTTCTGTCTCAGCCTCCAAAGTAGCTGAGACTCTAGGCATGCACCATCACATTTTACCAAATGTGTTTTTAATAACAAAACTTTGGAAATAATCAAAGGCTTTGCATATAAAAATATCATTTAGTTATGTTATGGTTAAATTATTCAATTGAGAAAAATAAATCCATTGAAATTATTGTTTTGAAAATAATGAAATAATGAACATATAATAGCAAACAGTGATTATACTAAGACAATATAAGGGCTCATCTGAAAATCTATTTTTATATTTTATGCTTGTATTTTCATAATGAAAAAGCATATTTTAAATTTATCTGCCTTTTTTTTAAATTTCTTATCTTTAACTCATAATTTTCAGGATCTTCAATTACAATGTTTCTGAATCCATTATTGTACATACATAGCGCTTTGGAAAAGTCATTATCACACTGATGATTTTCTTGATCCCTTGATGGCGCCTTTCCATGAAACTAGTAAGCTCCTTTTTTAACTCACATCTTGTCATTAAAGGCAGAAAAAAACACTCTTTTCGAATTCCAACAGCCATGTTTGGACAGGCAGAGAGAGCTTTCTCAATCCAAAGACAGATACAGATTTTCTTTGCAAGTGTAAATTCCATTTAGTAACTGCGAAAATATTGATTGGCTTCATATACTATGAATAATTACAAATATATCTTTTTATACAATTGAAATATAGGATTTTCTGTACTTTTTTCTCGCATGAATGAATTTCATTATTAATGCAATGTTGTTTTAAAACTCATTTCATTTATTTTTTAACCATTTTTGTGAGCCCCAGAATTGTTGGCTTCACATAACTTATTAATCATCTTATTGACTTTTTTTTGTTTGAAGGTAGAATCCTGTTAAAATCATAATCCAGCCTGACATGAAGTATTTTAATTGCCTTAATGATGGACATTCTATCAATATTTGGAGAGGTTTATTTCAGTGTTTGATCACACACAGATATAGATTTTTATTTATACTTTTATCTAAACTCCTATGACCTATTTGTTACTATGAAAAACTTGATTCATAAAACTGCAATTCATATTGTAATTCATATTAATTAATAATTAATTTAGATTGCAAAAATTGATTAGCTTTTATATAAAGTCAAACAATTATTAAGTTTTCTCTGAACTTTCTTCCTACCTGTAGCCCACCTTCATCTTCACTCCACAATACCGATTTTAATTTTATTTGGTTTATCTTTTTCTTTTAATTGTGTTAACATTTTGTGTTTCTGCTAATATTGTGTACCTGCAAGTGTCCAGCAGGTATTCTTTAATTTATATAATCCTAAAACTGAAAGAGATTTTTAAAGGCAATTTGTCAATAGTTGACTATAAGACTTCCCTTTATATATAATTCAGAAGAGACATTTTCTGACTACATGTTGAGGTGTCAGTTTGGATATTGTCTGTCACTCACCTTCACCAAGGAGGAAGATCTATTCCTTTTTTATTTCTTCCCGTGGGTGCAATAAAGTTCTCTTAAATTCTTCTGGGTTAATAATTCATTTAGAATATTCTCATATCTGCCCTAGGGAAAAATACTTTGCTTTGAGGAAAAAATGTCACTTTGTATTTAATTCTCTGCAGTTTGTAGAAGTCGTATGGCAAAACAAATTAGTGAAAATCACACTACTTTTCTTATGTGAACAACACGTTGTTGAGTTTGTTTTGTATAAATGTGCATGAACATAGGAGTTAAAGTTTTATTTCATGTCTATATTCTTTCACAGTCATTTATTTGTTTCCCCCTAGCACACAGAAACATCAAGTTTACGTGCATTTTCAAGCAGGAACAAAGAATGTGAATATATAATAATATAATTTGCAACCTGAAAATCCTTTTTCCATGTTGGCGGGTCATATAATATTTTTCAACTTTCTTAATATCATCTTGAATTTCATGTGTCTTGTCCTTCCTTCTGTCACAGAAAACTTCCCTTTTATTAATAGGAAAGAAAAATTAGTAATTTTTCAATTGTAATATATATTATGCAGTTTTTTCATATAGTGTAATAGTGTTTTTAAAAAAACTTCACTAGTCTCTCATCTGATTTTTTCATTAATATACTCTGTAAAAGGGGAAAGTAAAAAACAACAAAAAAATTAAATACTTAGGTGTCATTACTCAAACATCTAATATTATTTTCATAAGTACTTTTCTAGAAATTGAATTAAAATATAATTTATGAATATATACATAAACTGAGAAACATGCTCTAGACATTTAAAATATAAATGTATCACCATCCTATTTTTATGTAAAAATGTATCATTTTACTTTTTACTCAACTCCTATAGTTTTGCAATATTTGAGAACAGACTAAGTATGAATATGCAGTATCATAAAATTAACTCTATAATATTTATGTAAATTATGACTTAAAAATGAGAAAGTGTTTAGTTTTATTATGGGTATATATTGAAAATAAAATTAATGAAATCACTGGAATTTTCACTTATTTTTAAAGATATGAAATTAATTCTCCCCACATTTTTTACTACTTGAATGTGGTGAAGGAGAATTAAATTTTTATTATAGCACTCATGAAAATGAGTGGAGGAAAGACATGTCAAACTGAACCAAAGACTGCAGATTCAATTTCAGGGAGAAAATATCCCTTTCCCTTCCTTTTTTTCCATGTATGGATATACCCAGACCCAAATTAACAAAGTATGTCTGAAAGGTATGTGAATAGTGACAGAGGGACTCAGAACACAAGTGTGCCCAAGCACTCTCTTGCGATTTCTCCAGACATCTGGAAGTCCTTTAAGGCTTCATATAATCAAAGTACTTGAGGCTTTATTTTTAAACTGATATCTAGAGAAGTTTCGTTTGGATTATTGTCTAAGAACTAATGTCTACACTACACATGTTTTATAAGTTTTTGTCTCACTTTGAAGCCAGTCTGAAAAGGCTACACACTGTATAATTCCAATTCTGTGACATTCTGGAAAAGGCAAAGCTATGGAGACAGTAAAAGGATTAGTGGTTGCCAGGAGTTGCCAAGGAGGGAGAGATGAATAGCAGAACACCAAGGAATTTTAGGACAGTGAAACTACTCTGGCTGATACTATAATGTGAATACATGTCATTATACATTTGCGAAACCGATAGAATGTACCACACCAAGAGTGAAGCCTAACTATGGACTTTGAGTGATAATGATGTGTCAGTGTAGGTTCATCAACTGGAACAAATGTACCACTCTAGTGGGAAATTTTTTTTTATTTATATAAATTTATGTGGTACAAGTGTAATTTTGTTACATGCATGCATTGCCTGAAGTCAGGGATTTAGGATATCCATCACCCAAATAACATACATTGTGGGGACAGGGGACAAATGAAAAATCTCTGTATCTTCTGCTCAGTTTTGCTATAAACCTAAAACTGCTCTGAAAAATAAAGTCTTATCTTTATACATGTTTTCACTTTTAGTTGGCTTGATTTTCACTATCGTTCACTATCGTTCATGAGATTCTTAGATAAATTAACTGCTTAACTGTTACAGTTCTACTTCAGCCTGCAATTCTGTCTACAGTTGTATTTCTTACTAAAAAAAGAAGAAAACAAGTCACGTGTCTCATACAGATCCCATAGCCAATGTCATTCTTTCTGGATTCTCACCAAATTAATGATTTAGCTCAATGTTCTTTATAGTTCATATGCACTTTATCCTTATTTTTTATCTCTGGTATTAGTTTTAAAACGATAAAACAGAAAAGTATGAATTTGACAATTTTTCCAAGTTGTCATTCCTGGCCCACCCTAGTGATATAAACTTGATACTTTGCCATCATTTACCTTACTTTTAGGAGAATTTTTTTCTGATACTTTTAGACCAATCTTCCATGTTTATCTAAATGTATTAATAGAATCTGTTTTATTGACTAAAAGTGATCCTCATAGACTGTTTTCTATGCCTTTTACATCCTTCACAGCACTTGGTTTACTGCCAAGAGTGATAACCAAGTCTATGCATGAGAGTATGTACTAAAATCAACAGAAAAAAATATAAAAAGTCAATCCAGTACTATTTTAATGATTTTCAACATCAACATGGAAAAAAAAACATGTACAAAAGAACATGGAAAGTAATATTTGTCCAGAGAATGTAGGAGAATATGTGGATAACTTGTAGGCCCTCTGAAACAATTTGATCAGTGTCTAATGAATTCTTGTTATATCACCACCTATATCATTACCCAGTATTTCACAGATTTTAATTGTTCCATTCTTCTCTTCTGTGACAAAGACTACTGTGAATGAGTCACAAATTTAATATTCTTTAGCTAATGTTGGATTAAGATCATAATTCTTGAGCTTTTCTCACCTCTATTTTGGGAATTTGGGCCTCTGATGAGCAATTCCAACTTTCTCCCATCCAAGTACTAACCAGACTTGACACTGCTTAGCTTCTGAGATCAGATGAGATGGATTACGTTCAGGGCTGTAGGCAGTAGACTCACTTTCTAAAGCATCTGAAACCACCATAAAATTAATTTATACTAAAGATCAAAAATAAAGATATTGTTTCTGAGTTTATTGAAAGCTTTAGATTTTTAAATGTTACATTTGAAGTTTAAAATTTTATATTTTTGGTGGAAAGTATGGAATTTAAAGCTATTGTGGTAAAATATATACGTGTAGGCAGACAAATAAGTATATAGACAGAGTTACCATTAAAATATACCTTACTTTCAAAAGACTATGAGGAAATTTAACACATTAATTTGTTTTCCCTTTATTCATATTTTAGGCAAAAAAAAAACATTACTAGTAAGGTAGATGGTTATTCCTAATTAAAACACAAATATAGTAATTACAGTTTATGTGCTATTATCCTGAATCTACACTGGATGAGTTTAAACAGCCAAGCAGCCATTAATTTTACTGTTCAAAGAAATGCTCATAATCTTTTTAAAATGTCATATAAAATATTCATTTCTAAATGCCCTACAGTGATTTTTGAATTTATTTAAAGTGGGCTGTTGATAGTTCTTTTTATAAATAAGCAATTACACTGAATATATCATGGCCCATCACATTATACATTCTATAATTTCATGGATGAAAGGCCTACAGCTGATCTGCATAAATGCAGTGCATATCACAGCAGGTGAAGGGTTTGATTACACAGGATAATCAGTGTTATTATTTATAGTAACTATTTATATCTGTTATTTATTAAATCTCCACAAATCAGGTATCTATTTCTCTAAGAAATACATTTAAGAAATTTTTGTAATAAGGTATAGATCTTTTGAATATTTCACAGAATGGCCTGAATGTGGCTTTTTACATCTGAATTCCCAGTTTCAATTGCTGTTAAGATACTCAAAATTAAGTTTTAAATAACATTGGCTTATAAGGCATTTTGGAAGTTGTGTGCTTTATACATTCAACAGTAAGAAGAATTTTCAAATTAAATATATTCATCTAATTTTGATGAGATCAAATTTGGTACTGATGGAAACCCCAGCTCTACTTGCTGTGATATATTACATTTCTTTGTCCACTTCCTGTAAGTTATTTCCTTATTAATATTTAATATTTATGTGGTTAGGATCTGTGCTGTCCACTGAGGGTATTATGATGTTAAAGAAACAAAATTCTCTAATTTTTATATCAATTATCTAGTTATAATGGTTTTGCATTGCTATGAGGGAAAAAATACAATGAGAACATACAATGGTGGGACCTAATCTGGTATAAATAATGAGAGAGATCTAATAGTATGGATGAAGTCTATTCAAAGTCCATGGAGGGAAAGTGTATACCTGTGTATCTGTGAGAGGAGAAAGTTGGAAGGGAAGGTTATTTCAAAGAGAAAGAACAAAGGTGCAAACATCCTGAGACCACAAGTCAATCTCTCTCTCTCTCTCTCTCTCTCTCCCCAACCCTAGCAGTAGGGCATACCAGTGACCCAAAAGATAATTTTGGGTCTTTTGTAATTTATTTACAAAAGATAAAGAAAGCATATCTGTAATGCATTGCTGGGTCTATAAGAAGCAAGAGATACACCCCTCCACCACCAAAAAAATCAGGACAATTTATAAATGGACATCAACTGAGCCTTAAGCTAAAACATCATGTTGGTTGCTCTGAAAATAAATGTCAATATTAGCATCAATCTGATGAATAAGACTCAGTAACCATTTTCACAGTAAACTAGAGACCCTGGAAGGAGACTGGTAGCACACCCTACCCCTACTCTCAGCCCAAACCTGACCACCCTCTGTAGAGAATCGCTTCAATTTAGACCTCCAGGTCTCCCAAAGTTCGGAAACAAGCTTAAAAATAAACATTACTAAATATATAGAAAAACAACCCACCTGGCATGAGATTTAGCAGAAAGAGAGAAACAAAACAGATTTAGACTTTCAAGAACATCAGAAAATGAAGTGATCATATTATGACTATGAACTATGGATTAAATATTTAAGATACTACAAGTCATATGAAATAAATGAATAAATAAATTAATTAAATAACAGGCAAAGTGTACCATTCAGTAAGTGATCGAGCAGATTTAAAATACAGTCATATAGAACATAATATTAAAATATGTCAAGGCTGAACTAAAACCAAAACCTTAGTAAATAAGATAAAGATGGAATATTACTAGCTGAAGAGACAATAATGATAGATTATAAGAAATTATTCAGAATAGGATAGAGACAAAGAGTTGCAGAATAGGAAAGTCATGGTAAAAGATATATAAGTTAAACTTTGGGCTATTTGTTTATTGAGATCCTCAAAGGAAGAAATAGTGAAAAGAAGTAGTATTTGAAGAATAAATTTTTGAACATCTTCCAAATATATTTATAGATTCAAAAAACTGAATGCCTATCAAAGAGAAAAACCTTTATAATTATTCACACTTTAATAAAAGTAAAGTAAACCAAAAAAAAGAAGATATTTAAAATAATGAAAGAGAAAGAGACAGAGAAACTATGAAAGAATGACATATTGGTAATAGTATTAACAACATCAACAATAGAAATCACAAAATATAATCATAATTTCTTCAAAATTTTGAAGGTAATAGTTGATCTATAATTATTTACTTAATAACACTAAAAAATCCTTCAAGAACAAAATTTAAATAAGAACATTTTAAGATAAATATAAACAGAAAGACTTTAGCAAGCACAGATATTCAAAGCTGGGCATGGAGGTGCACCTGTAATTGCAGCTACTCTGGAGACTGAGGCAGGAGGATTGCTTGAGGCCAGGAGATCAAGACCAGCCTATGCAACAAGGAATGATCCCATCTCTAATAAAAATTATAAGGATAAAATAAAAAATAAAGAACATATATTCACTGAAAGAATACCCAAACCATACTTTGAGTAGAAATATAAGTTATCAAAATGAGAATACTGAAATATCAGAAAAATATTCAGAAAATAATTGGTAAACATTTAGACACATCAAAACAAACCCTAAAAAATCATAATCAAACTAAAGTCTAATATTATGGGGTTAAACACAGGACAGAGCTACAATATCAAAAATAAAACAACATAATTTGGAGAGGGGTAATTGGAGTTAAAATTTTCTAAGTTCTTGTATCATTAAGGGAGACATGTAAGATATACATTTCGTTATTCTTTAAAGTACTCATTATAATTTTCACTATTATGACTAAAATTCAGGAATTAGAAGGCAAATTTTTAAAACAAACAAAAAAAACAAAGTAGGAACAAAATGTCCCTAACCAATCCTAAAGTGGTAGTAGAAGGGAAGAAAAAAAAAGGGCAAAGAAAAAGTGTTACAAATGGAAAGCAATAAGTAAGGTAGGAAAAAATACATTCCAATCACTACGATTAATGTGAATGGTTTAAATTCACCAGCTTAAGACCGGAGATTGTCATATTTTTAAAACCCATCGCTATACTATTTAGTAGAAGCCAAAAACATAAAAACACAAAAGTGATGAAAAGCAAAATAAAGATATACCAAGCAAATTCAAATCAAAGGAAAGTAGAAAACATTGTTCTAGAGTGCATCACTATATAAAGATGAAACTGATAATCACATAATAAATAGTCTCAAATTATATTGAGTAATATCTCGTAGAACTACCAGAGGAAAATAAAAATGCATTTTCATGTTGTGAGATTTCAACCAGCTCTCTTATTTTTGATTGTCTAAGATAAAAATTATCAAAGATATGTAAGACTTGAAAAACATGTTGAATTAGTCATTCAATAGAAAAATATAAAACTCAGTAAGCAACATTATTAAATAAATTTTTCAGACCTATGTGGCCATAGAAACCATATTCCATGAAACCATACAAACCACAAATGAAAAAATTAAGCAAGATGTCAACAAAATGAGGATATAAAAACCTCCCCATGTGTTTGGAAATAAACAACACACTTTTTTCTGGTTGTTCCAGGGATTACAAAATGCATGCCTATCTTTTCCCATTGTATTTAAAATCAAAATTATAGTATCTTTTCCCTTTTATGCTATAGTGGTATTATATATTACATCTATTTAGTTTATTGAGTATGAAGTGTCCAATTTCTGTAAGTACTAAATTTGACAGTTGATATCTCTGACATTTCACTTTGACACTTCTTGTTTTACATTTATTGTGAAGGTACATCCTCACTCTTACAAATGCACAATTTGGCTTGTGATTGTCTTTCAGATTTTTTTAGATCAATTTTTGTGAAACCATGGATAAGTCAAAAATTTGTGTTATTTTTGAATATGAGTTCTGTTGTGGACCCCATGCAGTGCAGACAGCTCAAAATACCAACAAATGTTTGGGAAGGACGTGGCTAATAAATGCACAGTACATCAATGGTTTGAAAAGTTCCATTCTGGTGATTTTAATCTTGAAAATGAGCCACGTAAGCAACCTGAGACCAAGGTGGATAGTGATGAGTGGAAAGCCGTAGTGGAAAAAAATCCAGCTCATCCTACATGTGAATTAGCAGCACGGTTTGACGTTACTATTTCAACAATATTGGACCATTTGAAACAAATGGGCAAGATAAAGAAGCTGGATAGATGGGTACCCCATGAATTAAACAAGCTTCAGAAGAGACATCATCTGGAAGCTTACCTTTCTTTGCTGTCATAACATAAAGGTGAATCATTTCTACACTGTATTGTTACATGTGATGAAAAATGGATTCTTTTAGACAATTACAAGCGTTGGGCACAATGGTTGGATAAGGATGAAGTGCTGAAACACAGTCCAAAATTGAACAGTCACCACAAAAAGCTGGTGGTGTCTGTTTGGTGGTCCAGTGCTGATATTATGCACTACAGCTTCATGAAACCTGGTTAATTGATTGCAGCAGATGTCTACTGCAACCAAGTGGACAAAATAATGAGGATGCTTGTGATTAAGCTGCTGAGATTGGTCAATAGAAACATGCCAATCCTCTTGCAAGACAATGTTCAGTCACATACAAACAACGCTGCTCGAACGACAGAAGCTGGACTTGGAAACTCTCTGTCATCCACGTATTCCTCAGACTTTGCACCAACTGACTACCACTTCTTCCAGGCTTTCAGCCACTCCTTGCAAGGAAAACTATTCAATTCTCAACAAGCTGTGGAAAATGCCTTTCACAATTTCATCACTACTTGCTCTCCAGACTTCTTCCCTGCTGGTATAACCAAGGTACCATTAAGATGGCAAAATTGTGTCAATAGTTTAGGTGCATATTTTGATTAACTGTATTGCTTCTTGTTTGAAATATAATAAACTATACTTTTGATTCAAAATCAGACATTTCCTATTTAATGACCTAAATACATACATTGAAAACTACATAAGATAATATGATTATTTTAACTTTCATTCATCAAACATATTTTAAAGAAGTTAAATGAAGAATCTAGTGTACCTAGATATTTATGAGATATTTACTATTTCTGTTCCTCTTCCTTCATTACTAATGTTTAGCTACCTTCTTTATTATTTCTTTTTGGTTTTGAGAACTCCCGTTAGCCATTCTTTTAGGGTAGGCTTATTGGTGATAAACTCTCTTAGTTTTCTGCAGCTGAAAAGGAATTATAAAAAGATTATACATAGATTTATAGTCAAATTACAAATGGTAAGTTAAAACAGAATATTTAAAAATGTTCAAATAGCCCATAAGAAGGAAGTAAATGAGAAAACAGGAAAAAACAAAATGAAGGAAACAAACAGAAAATGGATAATAAAATAATATACCTAACTTCAAACATACACACTTAGACATTAATTGCATTAAATGTAAATAATCCATGTATGCCAATTAAAAGAAACATACTAGGAAGAGGGACCTTTGAGAAATAACCCAACTTTATACTATCAGAAACTCACTTCAAATATAATGACATGAGTAGCTTAAAAGTAGTAGGATGGGAAAATGCTATACTTTGAAACAATAATAAAAAAACTAGAATGGCTATATTAAGAGCAGATAAATTAGATTTTAGGGCACAAAGCAATTACCAGGAACAAAGAAGTAAATTACTTAATTGTAAAATTAATGGTAATTTATGAAAGGTCACCAATAAGATATAATGGTCTTAAATGTCTATTCACCAAGCAAAGACTTCTCAACACGTAGGCAAACACTTATAAAATGAGAATGGAGGAAAATAAGAATTTTAAGTTATAGTGGAGAACATCAACATTTCTCTCTCAGGAATTGATAGAATCACTAAACAGAAAATCGGCCAGGACATAGAACACCATCAAACAACGAGATCTAATTGACATGTATAAGACACTTCTCCAGAAACAGCAGCATACACATTTTCCTCAAGTTTACTTGGTGCACTCACCAGTATAGATCACATACTGGTTTATAAGACAGCAGATTTAAAGTAATGAAATCTCGTCTTTATTATATGACTATAAAGGTATGAAGTGAATTCAACTAGAAATCAACAGAAAGGAATAGAAAAATCTCCATTGAGTTGAAAACTGAACAACACAACTTTAAATAAACTGTGTTACAGGCTGAATTGTGTCTTCCCCAAATTCATATTTTTTTGTCTTAAATCTTAGTACCTCAGAGTGTGACTGTATTTGGTGATGGAGCTTTTAGAAATGTAATAAATTAAAATGATGGCTTCAGGGTGTACCCAATCCAATCTGAGCGTTGTCCTTATGAGAAGAGGAGATCGGGATGCTAAGAGAGACACCGGTGTTGCTCGTGCACAGAGGAATGGCCATGTTAAGAGGCGGCAAGCAGGCAGCTGTCTGCAGGGCAAGGACACGTGGCTCAGAGGAGAGTAACCCTGTGGGCATCTTGATCTTGAACTTCCAGCCTAAAGAATGGTGAGAAAATAAATTTCTGTTGTTTAAACTACCCAGTCTGTGGTATTTTGTTATCACAGTCCTACCAAACTAATACAATCTGTGAGCTAAAGGTCAATTTCTAGTTTCTTAAGGGAAATCAGAAAATATATTAAACTGAATGGAAGTGAAAATGTCATATATCTAAATTTGCGGATTTAATTAAATCAAGTTTGGGAGGCCAGAACAGAATCTTTTGCACCTTTTAATGAGATTTCCCTTTTCACTATTCTAATTTTTGATTTAATGATATTTAATAATCTGACTTTTAAAAAACAGACTGGCTTCTTATGGGTCAAACAAGGATGAAAATTTACATGTTGTGTATTTAAAATAGTAATGAAAACAAGACCTCTATAAAAACCCAATTAGATGTATGTCCCCTGTTATAGCTTCTAGGGTAGGATACATATGTACAGCATGTTTGCATATGTGAAACTTGGAAACTTCAATAGCAATTTTAGCTCTGAAGAACTTTAATTTAGTAATGCACAGATAGGCAAATGGTACACAGTGCACTTAGTACCTCTTCCTATGTCTTCACAAATCCTGAAGGTATCATCCACATAACCAGAATGCTTTTATTAAATAAATGTGCTTTCATTAAGACATGTTTTAAACATTTCAGTGTTTCCAAATCTGGAAATAATGATTATACAAAAAATCTTGCATTGAGTCAGTGTTTGTTTCCTTAATTTAACCGTTAGCAATGTCAACATTTTAAAAATATCCATGCAGCCAGATGGCAAATAAAGACTTCTGGCTATCAGCCTTTATTGAACATAACTTGTATTACAAAGCTATCTGTTGATTAATATAAGTACATAATCCATAGATCATAGTAATATTTTGTTGATTTGGAATATAGCAATCCTTGGGGAAAACTGATTTCACAAAGGGGTCGTCACAGGACAAGACTTGGTTCCTCTTCTTTAATATGATGCTATGGCTGCCAAAATTGGCATGAAAATTAGTCCCAGAAGTAAAAGGAAGACCATGTGCACTGAAATCTGCCCAAGATATGCCTTGGTTCATCTTTGACCATTCCAATCACTCACTATTCTTAGAGATTATACTTGACTCTGTAACACCATTTCCAGGTGCATAACAGAAAGAATTCTAACTATAACAACAAAAGTAAACGAAGGAATAGTTGATATAATTTTGGGTGCTAATAACCATAAAGTCAATTTGAAGCCATAAATATCTTCCACAAATTACATTTTCCACATATTGTTGCTTTCCTGATTCCTAAGCAAATATTTTTCAAGGGAAAAGTAAGATTACAACATTACTCATTTTCACGGAAAGTATTCAGTAACTCAGTCTTGCAATCTATTCCCATCATGGTGAAAATAAATAAGAACATAAACAAAATAATAGATATAATATAAGGTTAAGGATGCTATTTTTTATGCAGGAATATCCTGTTTATATGTAGTCTAGTGATTGGTGTTATCTGGCCTTGGTAATTCTAATACTCTTCTTAATTCAGGATAATTATAGGTCAGCTAAATCAAGGATACATAATACCCTGGACTTTTTTCATTTATTATCTGACATAGAGTTCATCTATCATCAGTATATTAAAAAAATTTATACCTGTTGAAAATCAGAATTTTTTTGTGATATGTATGTATAAATTGCAGTGTTTTACTTGAAGCAGATTATATTTTTCTAAGATAGTATACACTCTAAAAGTATTTCGCAAACGTCTTTTCCTGTATGTAAAAATCAATTAAACAAAGACTTATTGTTAACTCTAGTTCAGATTCTGTTCCAGCTGCTGAAAAATAAAAGTATGCATATGATTGTGGCTTCGCCGTCAGAGACCTCATGCTGCAGGTGGGCAGAAACTTAAAGGCCATCTTTAAATGTAATGAGGTTGGTGCTCTGTTCCAGGTACAACCCCGGAGCCAAGGAATCAGATACGGGCATGCATATTGCTCCTTAGGCCTTTTACTAAAGGCTTCTCTAAAGAAAGGATGCTGGGAGACTGAGTCAACTGGCATAGTCAGTAGTTAATTAGGCAAAGACTGGGGATCATTTCCAGATAGAATACTAGCTAAGGCATAGCGTAATAGTTTCCTATTGCTACTGCAATCAATTACCACAAACTTAGTGGACTGAAACAATACAAATTTATTCCCTTAGTGTTCTGGATATCAAAAATTCAAAATTGGTTTCTCTGGGCTAAAGTTAAGGTGTTGGTAGGCCTGGTTCCTTCTGGAGGCTCTGAGGAAAAAATCCAATTCCTTGCCCTTTTCAGCTTTTAATGGCCATCTATATTCCTTGGCTGGTGGCTGCTTTGTCTCTCTTCAAAATGTATCACTTCGATTTCTATTTCCATCATCATGTCATTACACTACATATTTCTGTCTTTATCTGACTCTTCCTAGACCATTGTGATTACGTTGGGACTACACACTAATCCAGAATAATCTTAGCATCTCCAGATCCTTAACTAAATTATAACTGCAAAATTCCTTTTGTCATATAAGGTAACATTCGCAGGTTCCAGGGTTTAGGGTCAGATCACATTTGAGGGCCATTATTCAGTCTACCACACATACTTTGTCTGGTAAAGACACAGGAAAAATTCTAGATTTCTAGAAAAGATGAGTTTGGAATGAGGTTCAATGAAGCTGAAGAGGTAGGTAAAGACTACTTGAGTTTTTCTCTAAGTGAAAATCAGTAATCAAAACTTTATGTATGTATTTTTTAAATGTCTTCACCTTCATAATACACCAAAATATCCATATCAGCGCAGTTTGGATCTTTTGAAGGTTTGTTGATAATTGAGCTCTGCAGTATACACTCATATATTGAATTCCAACGCTTCTTGTGTTTACCTTTTTTGGCTTTGTGGTACACTTTTAATTAAGAAGATTCAATGAGACTTAAAACATAAATGATGTTCCTCCCAAATGAAGCTTAAATTATATCATGGCTAGCTGAACAATGGAACGTTCACATAGAGAAATGTGTTTGGAGAGTTGAGTAATCACATGGCACACGTTCTATGTAATGTAGACACAGTGAGCGCAACGAAATCACACCACAGTGAATCAGCTTATTTAGCTCTGTATGCTTATTATGAATGGCTATTTCATTTAAGAAACATATCCTCATTTGTCACATGAAATTAACATATTTATTTTGAATTGCTTTAATTTTGCCAACTTAAAGTTGTATAAAAACTAGAAAAATAAAAATATCATATATTGATTTATATTTGTACCATTCAACAATGCTTTAATAAATTAATTAGTCATTACCTGGACTTTACAATACTTTTTTTTTAACTGTTAAAGCAGTATATTACTCAAGTGTGAGAAAATTTACAGCAGTAAATTTTATAATTGACAAAAAGGAAGATCTCAAAACAATAATCTAAGTTTCCATTTTAAGAAACTAGAAAAATAAGATCAAATATACCCAAAGGAAGTAGAAGGAAGAAAATATAGATGACAGTAAAAATCAAGAGTAAGTTCCAAAACCTGACTGCCTGGTCTTAATTATTCCCAGCTCCACTATCCATAATCTCTAAGACCTCAGGCAAAGTACTTAACCCTTCTGCTACGGTTTGAACATTTCTGTCCTCTTCAAAATTTATGTTGCAACTTAATCCCCAACACAACGATATTAAGAAGTGCGACCTTCAGGAGGTAATTGGGCTCTGAGATCTCCACTCTCATGAATGGGCTTATGTGCCCTTATAAAAGGTCTAGACAGAGAGAGTTTGTCTCTTTTTTCCCCTTCTGTGCCTTCTGCCATGTGAGGACACTGACTCTCTCCCCTCAGAAGGATGCAACAATGGCACCATCTTGGAAGCAGAGATCAGCCCTCACCAGACACCACTCCTGCCAGAGCCCTGGTCTTGGACTTCTCAGTCTCCAGAATTGTGAGAAAATAAATTTATTATAAATTACTCAGTCTCAGGTATTTTATTATAGCAACACAAACAGATTTAAACACCTTCCATGTCTTAATTCCCTCATCTGCAAAATAGAGTAAATAATAGTGCCTACCTCACAGGGTTGTTATGAAAATTAACTGAAAAGTTCTTAGAAATATTAAAAAAAAAAACCTTAGATATTAAGTGAAAAGTGCTTAGAGCAGTGCTTGGCACATAATTAGCTGGATCAAACTAATGTGATCATACATTTCAGTTCATCCAGGGTAGTCTAAGCTTAGCATTCATTCAATTTTCAATGAAGTAGTGGTATCAATAATTGTGTCAAAATAAGCTGAAGTGGCTTCATCCAGGAGTCTGAAAAACATGCATAGAGAATAGAACTTTAATTTTACGTATGGAGAAACACCAGTGATTCATCTCTGTTTTGCTTATTCTGTTTTCAGTGAAAGATAACATCTTTCCCTCAAGGACAAAATATAGTGTGCTCTGTGGTACAACGAGGTGTTCAGCAATGTCATATCAGCTAGCTACTTGGTATACCAGTCAGGTGTGCCATGGACCATAACAAGCACAAAATATAATAAACTGTTAAACTGTAAGTTAAAGGGCTCAATAACAAACATTGAAATTATAGGCTAGCTATAAGAAAATGCGTGTGGGAAATATAGGCTGGCCTATCCTATCTTAAAACATTAGGTGCAGGCAATATGAACTCTCTGCTGTTATCATGAATAAATATTGAAAAATTCTTAATAAAATATGAATAAATGAAATGAAAACATTATATAAAAGAGAATTCATTATGTTCATGGCTTAACATTTAGGTTTGACATTTTAAAAAATAAATTAATGTATTATCAGTTAGCAACTATCTTAATAATTGCAGGGAATATTTATCAAAATTCAACATTCTATCATAATAAAATCAATTATCAATCTAGGAATAGAAAACAATTTCTTAAAGTTGCAAAGTTACTTACAAAAATGAATGTAATGTGTCACACATATTTGTAATGTAAAAGTATTAAAAGCATTCAGGAGCTAGACAAGGTTGTTGGATCTCATCATTCCTTTAGGTGTTATACTACATGTGTAAGCCAGCTTACTAACAGCAAGAGAAACAAATGAAACTAAAATTAAATATGATGATTATGTTAAGATAGGATTATGTATGTAAAAGAACTAAAGAAATTACTGATAAATTATAACCAGTAATCAGAAAATTTAGCAAAAATTTCAAAGCTGTGGAATATAAAATTATAGTATAAAAATAAATTGTGTTTATATACTGCTACCACATCCAGTGGAAAATATAATAGTGAAAATTATAATATTAATATAATAGGAAAACAAGTGTAACTCCCATTTCTATCCTAAGTTATTTATAAAGCCAAATTAATTCCAATTAAAGTCCCACAGAATTATATTTCTTTCTCTCTCTTTCTCGGTTCTTTAAAAATAGAAAAAAAAGCTCACTGAAAGAGAATATAAAGAAAATGTTCTTGTACAGTTGTATAAAGTGTTTGTTTTAAGCTGTATTAAAAAGAATTAAAAATTTTAAAACGTTTATAAAATTAAAAAATGACAGTAAGCCAATGTTAATTTATTATTGAAAAATAAAAATATTTTATAAATTTAGTGTAGCCTAAGTATACAGTATTTATAAAAGCTACAGTAGTGTACAGTAATGCTCCAAGCCTTCCCATTCACTCACCCTCACTCACTGACTCACTCAGAGAAACCTCTAGTTCTGCAAGCTTCATTGATGATAAGGGCCCTGTACAAGTATATCATTTTTTATCTTTTACATTGTGTTTTATCTCATCCTTTTCTATATTTACATATGTTTAGATACATCAATACTTACCGTTATGTTACAGTTGCCTACAGGATTCAGTACAGTACACGCTGCACAGGTTTGCAGCCTGGGAGCAATAGGCCATACCATATTGTCTTGATGTGTAGTAGGCTATACCACCTAGGTTTGTGTAAGTATACTCTACGATGTTCACACAATGATGAAAATCACCTAATGATGCATTTTTCAGAATTCATGTCCATAGTTAAGCAATGCATAACTGTATATAGAAAATTTGAAAATGTTCATGCTCTATGATCCAAGAACTCTGTTTCTGTACCTGTCTACCAGGAGACAAGTGGAAGAGTATTCTCAGCATCATATATAGTGGCAAAAATTCTAAAACAATCAAAATGTTCATCAATGTCAGAATAAAAAATATATTATGGTAAAATCATAAATTCAAAACTACGTATATATGCATGCAATAACATCAATGAATATTAGAAACCTAATGATTAAGAAAACAAAGCAAATTGAAGCAGAATACAGGCTGCACAATTCCTGTCTTTACAACTCAAAACAAAATGGCATTTTGCTTAGAAGCACAAATTGTTACGGTAAAAGCATACAGAAGAAGGTAGATAGACATAAGATAAAATTTGGGTTCATGGCTTAGGGAAAAGATGAGAGTCGTAAGGGCACACGAGAAACTACAGTGGTGAGGCTATCACATTTTTTGTTCTTTAACATTTACCTCATTACCATTGTACGTAGGTGTTCATTCTCTCATTAATCTTTATACCTCACAACACATAGTTTATAAATATTATTTTGAATCTACTCACTATTTAGTACAGTTCAAAAATATTTATTCTCCAAAATCTATTTTAAGCATTAAAGGAAAATAATAGGCCTTTCAAGATCCTGCCATAGAAAGATGCAAGCTCTTGCAGTTTCTTTTCTGTTCAGGTTTCTTGGATGTGTGAATCCCATTTGACTTTTGCATACTCTTGATGGAGCTCAGAGCACATCCAAGGCATTGTGTTTATTTTAACAATGTCAAACAATTAAAAAAAATCTTCACAGATAAACTTCTTCCTTCATTTAGCAATTTATTCAACTGTCAAGTATGTACATTTTTAAATCCCTTCTGTATGCTAAGCATGAGGAAGGTTATTTCCCTCTCACTGTTTACAATTTTAGTAGCAGTGATAAGACTAGTCCGAAGACAGCTCTTTTGCAAGGCGGTATGAAGGAGCACTGCCTGAGGAACAAAAACGCAGGTGCTGTAAGAGCTGAAAGGTAGAAGAGTGATTGCCGGAGTGATCATGCAGCTGTTTCAATACCATAGCTGCCCAAGGAACTTTACATGCAAATTTCTAGGACTGGGATCAAGAACTTGGAAGAAAGTCTCAGGAAGGAAATTGAAATGTCGTAATAAGAAAATGAGTGGAAGTGAGGCTTCTTTTATACAACAGCTGTCAGATTCTCTCTGGTGAAGCAAAATACTGCCTGAGACAGATGGGCTGGTGTCCATCATCTCATCTGCTAGTTTAATTTAGATTGACATTCTAACCTCATTTGATTATGCAGGCTTTGGTAACGTGTCATAAGTTCAGGCACGCAACATGATGCATATTGTACTAACGTAAGGTGGTGAGAGTGTTCATGCATGTGTGTATGGGGGTGTGTGTGCACATGCGTGTATGTGGGCACGTGCGTGTTTGCGTGGTGAACGAGGATATGGAAGTAGCTAGCAGTATGGAATGAGATTGGCGCTCGCCTTAGAGGGAGCTCTTAGCAAATAAACAATGCAAAAGCACAATGGGCTGAATAATATTGTATTGGTTTAGTCTTTCCCTTGGGGAAGGTTAAGCACCACCCAGTCTTCAAGAATCATGTCTAAGTAATAGATTTCCTAATACACTCATCAAATCCTAAACAGGTGCCTGATCTTGGGACCTTCATTTCAAACTTCCTTCTGGATGTTGCCATGTGCTTTACCGATACAACACGCAACATGTTCAAAAAGAAATTCCTTACCTGTCCTTTTATTTGACTCCATCCACCTTTTAAAAATTAATGCCAGTGCCATTAATTTAAAAGTGTCATTAATGCCAGTGTCATTAATTTTCTCAGCTGCTCATCCTTAAAACCTACAGAGACATCTGCAGTGACTTCTTTTCACTCACCACTTAGGGCCGGTTGCCAAATTACGCTGTTTACCTCTACAAAGCCTTTTTCATTCATCTCGTCCTCAGGATTTTCATTGACATTGCATGAGTTTATGCTCTCATGATTTTTCTTGATTTATGTATAGTGTCCCATTTTCCTACTACTCTCTCTTCCCATCCAATCTCCTTCACATCTCCCTAAGATACTTTGTTGAAAAAGTAAACCCAACTACATTTTGCTCCTGCAGACAATTCTTTGATAAAAGTCTACAGCTCTCAAATTAAATACCCTATCATTCCCCTTACACTCACGGCCATTCAGCATGGCCTACTCTAAACTTCCTCTTATCAGGTTTTCTAGTCTGTAATCCAACTGTTCAGTTTAGTGATATACGGAAGAGTCCCTATGTGGCCTTCTCTGATTTTCTTCATGTTCTTTCTGAGTGGAATTCTCTCGCTCCACATTTATCTGTCAAAGTCACGTTCATACCTCAAATCTTTTTATAAAGTCTTTTTTTGTTCGATAAGCCATAAATTCTCTATTTAAATTTTTTTATATTTTTATTAGCCACTTACCTATTCTCAACTTGTCTGTACACCAGGCATAAAATGAGACAAAGAAATTGAAACGATAAACACGACAGAGTCTTACACACATGTATGTCATCAGTATTAAATTACTACCTTAGCGTAAAGCAGAATCTTAACCATCATAGTTATACATAAATTATTTGCTTATTTTGAATTGATAATCAATAGTTGTATCGGTGAGATCATCATACTCCCTTTAAGTCTAGGATTAAATTTCTTTAACTATTTCTACCAAGAATATTTCCGTATTTCTATTTATTTCTCTCTTTTGTTCTCTTTCTCTCTCTCTCTCTACATATATATATATGTGTGTTTGTGTGTGTGTGTGTGTGTATACACACACATACACCTCTTCAGATACTTTATTGTTATTAGATACAGTGTCTACTATTACATGTATAGCACAATCCCAAAAGAAAGCTGCATTAATAGCTCATTTATCTTTGCTAATTAAAGAGGTAAAGTCATTATCTGGCAAAAGATATTGAATTTGATGCACAGAACCTGGAAGAAATTCTCTAGTTTATCATTTCTAGAGTAGGATGTGATTTTCCTTCTTTGAAGTTTTGCCGTGTGTGTGGGGAGGAGATGGGGTGAAGGAGTGGCTGAAGGAATGAAAGCCATAGAACTTGCCTTGCTTCTTACAGTGGAGAGATATTTATGTGCTACCGTGGTTGACAGTACTATCTACAAAGAAAGTTACAGATGAACTTGTCATGGTTGCGTCAAGGAGTCCTGCTCTGGTCTAGCCAAACCAGTTTATTACAGCACTTCAAATAGCATGGCTAGAGGGAATACATGAGAGTTTTTCACTGATTTAATTCCCACAGCATGTCTCCACCACAGTGGGTATATTATTTCTTTTTACGGTTTGTTGATGCTTTTACTTTCCATAGCACATGACTTGCTTCTTTCACTTCTACCCATACCACCTGTCCTACTGAATGGGTCCCCTTAAACCTCTTACAAAAAAGAAGTAAGTATTATTGACTCTACTTTTCCCCGAAATGAAAATATACATGTGTTAAAAATATTTATGGGCTTTTATTGCTACCAATTATGAAAATGAAGAGAGACAGCAGGTAACAAAAAACAGCAAACATTGGTCTACAGGGAAAGCAAACATAATTAGGACTTTCTTTCCCAGGGTTTTTTAAAATTACTTAATCTATGGACATTTTTCAGAACAAAAAAATTTAAAACCAAATACTCATTAATTTCAAGTGTTATTAATTTTTATAATATTACTTAAATATGTACAGATAAAATAGGTATAAACATATTTTACTTGTAGCTCTGAAATTCTATTAAACTTCATTTTCAAATAAAATACTACAACTTCCCACCATATTAATTAAGCACATTAATTTAATATGTCATAGTTTTCAGAAATGTTTTAAAACACATAATGACCAATGAATTTTAAAATGTAAAGCAGTACTTTCTCACTTTTATCATTTTTATTTTGACCTTTATTTGAATTATAATTGTTATCATTGTCCTTTTTTTGCCTTAAGAGAGTCTAATAATTTTTAGTCATCAGGAAATTATTATGGAGATTCAATCAATTCAATTGTACTCATAAAATGCAATAAAAATAACTTGGAGTGTGAGGTCCTATATTATATATTTAGTATCATAATTATTTGTACAAAAGTTAAATCTGTACAACACATCTGCTAGTGAAATGATTATGATATTGACTGCTACCCTACAGGTTCCATTGAATTCTGTAGAGTTCAAAGATCATGTGCTATTTGATGACTTAATTTCCCCACTACTCTGCCTTATGTAAATGACTGTAAAAGGTTTATTTGTACAGCTTGCCATGAGGTAATTTGTCCTTTACTTGGGGCCAGTGCAAATGCAAACTCCAAGACTGCAATAAAGCAGCAGAACATGGTAATAAATTGGTCATGAACACAATCTGCAATATGCCTGTGTATATTTTTTAAGATTAACAAAATAAATGTAGAAAATTCAATAATACTCTTAAAACTAACAAGTCAAATTCCAGGAATAATAAAAGTGTTAATTTCTTATTTTATATCCATTCCTTGACACTCCCTCATTTTCTAGTCCTATTAAGATAAAAACAAGAAAGTATAAAATGCTAAGTCATTTAAGATTTCTCCAGATTCAAGTGTTATTTATGGCCCAAGGTAGATCCAAGTAGAAATGAGAGTTTTACTGTTTTACACAGGAAATATCTACTTAGGTCATTTCCCAACAGTTATACAATCCAAAGTAAATTGAATATATCTTAAATATTTAAAAGAAAGATTGAATTGAGGAAGAAAAATGAAGCATAAGACTTATACAATACTTGGATTTTATTTGTTAATTAATTGACAAATAGTGCATTCATCTATTAAAGTTTGCTAGAATATTTATCAAATGGCATGCACGGAGACAGTTTTACTGCTGTGTAGTTATATCTACTCTCATTTCAGTTAGTTCTCTGGAAATGTTACTATAAAAAATGACCAGGTGAGGTTAGGTTATAGCTAAACTATTTTTAAGCTCTATATTCTGTAATTCTATTTATGTTATATTGCCTTTGTTTCCCCCCCTTTCCAACAAATGGTAAAGTCATTGAATTTTATATATGTATATGTATTTATACATATATGTATACAATCTCAACCATAAGTCTAAAACAGCAAATCTCTATAAATTTTAGAATAAATGATAAAGTAACATTCACTCTATGAATATTCAATAAATGTCTTATTAATAAAACTGTATTAATGCAGAGAAGAATGCATATTTTTATTTTACTTGTCATAAATCCTATTAAAACTTGGTTTACTTGTTGGCTAAAATGATATCAAAATAGTCCCTCATAGTAGTCCTATAGATTAAAGAAAATATTACTTGGATAAAAATAAAAGCACTACAATTTCTTCTGCAGAAATTTTACATACATTTTGTCATATACTATAAAATATATAACCATTCCCTGTTATATCAAAATTTAACTAACAAATAAGAGATCTATTTATCATCTACTACTTGTGTTTTCAAAATAATTTATTTATGCTCAAACTATATGATGATTTTTCAGGCTATGATTTTTCACTGTTGCCAAAAAGTGAAGTTTGGTATTATATTCTACACATTTCTCAGAAAAAAATAAGAGATAATGCGTTATCAAACATGATAGAAATTCTAAAGTTCTAAAGCTATAGATGGGGATATGTGTGAAATAAGACATACAGGAGCAATCTGGGGAATTCAGAGTAAAGTAACAGAACAGAAATTTGGCAAAGGTTAAAGGAAAAGGAAACTCTTATTAGTATCATTCCTATCAGGCAATCCCTGCAAACAAGCCTTCTTTTAACTAGCGTTGGAAAAGAATGGCTGCAATTCATATCAGCCTCTCCCAAATATGCTTAAGTGAGGCTCTTGAGGTCTTTTGTTTCAAGGAAATGAGTTTCAGATTTAATAATCTGAAAAAAAATAGTATTCACTGTATGTTCAGTTTAGCTGCACACTTATAAAAAAACACACTTAAAATAAGATTTTAGTAGGATTTGTCAATACTTAATGAAAACATGAAAGCAAGGTATTTATTCAGTTCTGAAATATAATCAACTTTTAAATGATAAGAACAAATTTATTCTTGAAGCCCAGATAATTTATGTCACTTATGTAGCCTACTTTAGTTTAGCTGTATGTTGAATTTTTTTATTTTGTTTTGTTTTGTTTGCTTTGTCTTAATAAAATGATGTGAAAAAGAAAACACATAATTATTAATTTTAAACTTGGTTGCTGACCTTAAGGTGTAGATTAAATTTTTTATTAAATGGCTTCTTAAAAGCTAGCTCTTATTTTAAAACTATTTTGAAAGTATATCTTTGGCAAGGGAAATGAGAGAAAGGATAGACTTGAATAATAAGAAATCAATCTGTTGCATTATTCTTTCAATCTCCAGGTGAATTTAATTCTTGATGCTTTCTTCACTACCACCACTTTACACCTTGCTGTTCTCTATTTAACCTTTTAGAGTTTAGGTCATTATCTTAAAACTTTTTTCCTCAGGCATGTCTTTCTTAACTTCATTGACATAGTTCTCAGAATTAAATATGGCCAGTAAACTTTGCAGAGTACATGCAAATTCACAGGTATATGTAAAGTCAGAGGCAAAAGACTGATTATATTACTGGTTATGTAAAATTTTCAAAACTGTCACTAAGTAATCAATTCAATTAATTGTTACAAAATGGATCTATTCTTTGTCCATTGTTCCAAAGCAACGTTTACTTCAAGTAAAGAACTGAGGTTAAAACATTTGTGAAATTTGCACTGTTTATCATAGTCAACAGTATTGCCATCTCCTGTAACCTGACATTACTCAATCCTCTAAGAAGTAAAATACAGAGATAAACTCATGATGGTTGTTATAGAAAGAAAGGATTTAGCAATTTCCAAATTAATTTAATCAAGTAGTAAAAGCAAACTTTATAACTCATGCTAATATCTGCTTTACCTTAGATTGAATTATCTTATTTGTCTGAATGCCCTTGGCAAAACTAAACAGATAATCACAAACTCTGCTCTTTTTCATACTGCAAAAACCATAGCCCAAATGAAGTAAATCAATACAATGAACTTTAAAATAATGTTTTTTGTTGTGTAGACACTCAGCATTCAAGGTGTCAATATATTACTGATAAACTTACAGATATTATAAGAATTTGTGTTTGCCTACCACTAGTTCAAAAGCAACAGGTTCTGTTCTCAGTAGCCAATCATACTATTAATAAATAAGAAGATTGATTTAAGCTATTAAAACTGCAAATTTAGCTGATTATGTTATTTTTTATCCAAAACAAGTTTACTTCACTATTAGCTAGAATATTTAATAAAGCATATTTTTTTACCAATGATGAATTTTGCATATGTAATACCCCAATCACCTTATTTTTATAAGGATCATTGCTTTCAAGATATCAAAGAATTTTTTAAATGTAATTTTATCGATGTATGCAAAGCTCACTAAATTTGGTAGTAACTAATTATGTTCTAGTTTGAAAGATAGAAAATCTCTTGCTAAGAGCATGACTACATTGCCTTTTATTTTGTTTAGTTGACTCTTCAACAGTGTGGATTAACCTAAGAATGAGGCCTGGGATATTTTTTGAGAAAAATAAAATAATATAAACACAATCCAAATTTTTTTGGTGGTTCTTGCACTCACCCATTCCAGGTATCTTTATGAGTCCAGGATACAGATGAGCTCCAGCTGCTGCTGTTTCGTTCCAGGTCTGGGGCAATTTCTGGTGTAAGAGGGACAGAAAGGGCTTGAGCTGTCAAAGGAGCAAACCACTACTCTGTCCAAAAGAAAAAATCTTGAGCACTTTTATTTTAAAATATGTCCCCTGTCCCTTTTAGAGTGATAGTCTTTTTCCCCCATCATTGAAATTAATTTCCAAAAAAGGCACCGTTTTGGAAACAGCTGTGTGAAAATCATCAATAACATAAATTTCTATCATCAGAAGTTGAACAACTAAAGAAAATGAGAAAATGTCCCTTCTGAAATGTGAGGTCAAAGAATTGACTGTTTCATTAATTTGATCATCTTTACTTTAAAATATCTTAATTTTTGAAAACATAAAGTATGGGTTCAAAATACTTCTTAGTTTACAAAGATGTTACTGGAATGAAACACAAAGAGAAAAATGTTAGCAGAATGGCTGGCACCTAGTCAATGCTAAGTGAATTGTTGGATATTATTACTAATGGAATATATATTTGCTAGACTATTTCACAGTTTAAAAATTGAGCTGTTGCAAATATCATTTATCACATAGATTTTAAAATGAATTTTATCTTGGTGAAAGATGTTGGGAACTACTGTGTAAGTGGAATTTCTATTTAACCCATGTGTGAAAATCATAAAAGGAATTATTTTTAAAGAAAAATTTATTTGCCATTTAATAAAAGTAAGAAGGTACATGTCTCCCTTCAGCTGCGTTGGCCAATAAGGGGAAGAGAGAAAGAGAGACAGCCAAACAGGTGTGGCGGCCCCTGCCAATAAGCTTTGCTCCAGGCTGGTGGCCACTTGGAAGCTTGAACCCCAACACTTTATTTTACAAAAGAGTTTTTAAAATGTGCACAACCAATAGATTTCCCAAGTACTTCAATTTTTAGCACAATCCACTTACAAAAGCCTGGAGAGAAAAGAGTTAGGCGTAGCCTTTTATTAAATCTAAAAATAGCAACTAATAAAATATTAACAAGAACAAATCTATAAGAAACGCAAAATGCAATCTTTCAGTAACACAGGCAGCTTTCCATGATAAAAGAAGTTGAACAGAAAAGAAAAATTCATGAAAATCAACAGTACCAACAGTAATGTAGGTACTCCTGAGGGTCTCTACACCTACATTTTAAAAATATTAACAAAATGTTTCCTTCTCCAAAGTGTAATTCATGACATGTTGAATTTACATATGAAGCTTAGCAACAAATTAAAAGCCAAATACCTTTTGTAGTATGTTCCTTTTACAATTAAATATTGGAATTTGAATATTTTTAAAGTTTCTATTCCTTAAGGTAGATAGATAAATGATATATAAAGTTAAAGTTAGCCTCTTCTAAACCAGGCCTTTTATCTACATCATCTCTAATCCTCCTACCCTGTAAATCATTTATTCTAACCACACAATCCACAACTGAGTAGCTTGAGGCTGAGAAAGATTAAGATATTTGCCTCAGAATATATTAACAAATAAAATACATAGTATTAGAACATAATATTTGTAGCATTCAAATATATATCAAGTCCAATATGTATTACTGTTTTTTATCAAGTCAAAGTAAGTTATCTTATTTGTTTTTGTACATAATTAATCAGCAGAAAAATAGATTACAAATCTGTGTTAATCTCTGATGGCAATATTGAGTAATTTTTCTAAATTATTATAAAAGAATGGAATTAGTTGATATTTGCCTGATATTTGCCGTTGAATATTTCTTTGTTTTATTACTTTATACAAATGTTACTATATCTTATTTATGTAATAAACGTTTACTTTCAGCTCTCTTAGTGAAATATTATATTTTCCATTACGTATATAATACCTGTTTCTTTCTAGGTACATAGTTTTGCATGCTTTTGATGACATTAAGACTTTTACACTTTCTTTTTAAACAATTACCTCACAAACACTTCTTCCTTTCTTTTTTCCTCCTTTCCTTTCCTTTCTTTTTCCTTTCCTTTCTTGCCTTTCTTCCTTCCTTCATTGCTTTCTTTCTTCTTTCTTCATTTCTTTCTTTCTTATGCAATTTTCTTTGGATACTCCTAAGAGCAATGATTATTATGTATGATCACAAAATATGTTTCTTTTTGTGCCTTATTAAATTGCTTGACACTTTATATGTTGACCTTCCATGGGGCCTTCCTTTCTCGTTATTACAAAGTAAGAGAAAATTCACCCACCTGCCTTGTAGCCATCACTGTGGGAAAACTATGTACTTCTCTCTTAAGAAGTGACATGTAATTTCCACAATTAAGTACAACCAATCTTTGAGCTTTCTGAAATCCTATCTTGCTTATACTTCTGACAATAAAAATAACATTTTTTTCCCTTGTGAACTTTAAGGAGAGATGGTAGATAGTTAATAGTTAAAAGCAAAAAAATAGACCAATAGATTGTCAAATACATAGGAAATTATATTTATGGTATTAATCAAATACCAATTGGTGGAAAATTCAAAGCAGTTTAATTTTTAGAACTACACTGAGTTTTGAGTGCTACACAAATATTAAAAACTAGTGAAGATGTCAGGCATTCTTATGTTCCTTCTATATTTATTGCAAAATTTTATAATTCAATTATTTTATGATACTAACTTTTGCTTTGAACAGAATATGCTTTATTATGTTAGAGTTTTATTTTTACAAGTTGTACACTAAGGATTTATAAGGACCTACTCTGTTGACTAAAAGGACTTTCTTCTTTGACCTACGTATATGATGATAAGCTTCCATAACGCTGAATCACTCTAGAAACCCTGAAACAAATTTTATTTGGTTCTAGGACATTATTCTTTAATATATTGCTGGAATCAATTTGACACTAATTTATTTAAGATCTTTGACCTCCTACACATAAATAAAATTGAGCTCTGATTTATTCTTATGCTCTATTTCTTGGCTTTGACTGTGTTATGCTAGTCTTGTGAGATAAATTGGAGAGATTTCCACTTCTGACCATAACGAGGTAACTAATTGGTACTATGTTTGTCTTCCCATGGGAGAAAACAAACAAAACAAAACGACATATAAGCAAACATTTTCTCACATTGGACTGCAGTCAGGGAAGAAGTTTGTAATTCCTGAGAGGTAGGGAAAAGCCTGACATTCTGTTTAGAGGAAACATGTGGACTTTTGCACAAGAAGAGGAAACTCAAAGCACAATGATTTCACCGAGTTGAGTAAGAAAAAAAAAATCAGCATTTAAGAATGGTATGACAGCTGGAATTTGTAGGCCCCTGTCTCAAAATAATGGCAAACTATATAGAGAAAAAGCTCTTTAAATCGACATTTGATTCTTCTTAAATCTCTTGCGAAATACCTAAGCTCCTGCACAGTAAGACTATGCCAGCTTGGGCAAAGAATAACTACTAGAGATTTGTAAGCTAAAAAGGTCCTGGAGACAACACATAGCTGAGAGAGATTTAAAATACCACCAGACAAAGTGGAGAGATTTTGTTGAACACCATGAGCAACCAGTAAATGATCCAGAAGGAAAAAAAGCTTTCCAGGACTAAACTAGTCCCATAATAATGGCTATTCTAGACTCATCATAACAAAAATTAAAAACAAGTCTCAAAAGAACTAAGCTTATTAAAGGAACTTAACTGCTGGACTAAATAAACTTTAACATTCATTAAATTAGAGAACAAAATCCCAACACTGAGCAATGTAAAAATTTGTAGGTTCAGTATTCAAACGAAAAATAACTAGACATGCAATGAAGCAGGAAAATGTGATCGAGAAATAGGAGAAAATAAATCTCAGATAATTCGGGAGGCAATGGGATTAGTAGAAAAGAACTTTAAAATGATACTTTTGAAAAAGATGTACACAACTGGAGAAATTCCAAACCATGATTTCAAGATTTACTATAAATATACAGTGGTCAATACGATAGTATTGACATGAGGATAGAAAATAGATCAGTGCAACAGAATAAAGGGTTCAGTAACATGCCCACATATAACGGTCGATTGATTTTTCAAACTTTTATTTCATTGTGCTAATAACACTTAACATGAGATTTGCCCTCTCCATAAATTTTTAAGTGTACAATACCTCATTGTTGACTATGTATACAATGTCGTTCAGGAAACTTCTAGAGCTTTTCATCTTGCTTAACTGAAACTTTATACCCATTGATCAATAACTCCCCATTTCCCTCTTCTCTTACTCCCTGGAAACTACCATTTAGTTCTTAGATGCTTTGAATTTTACTATTTTAGATACTTTATATAAGTGGAATCATGCAGTATTTGTCTTTCCATGACTGATTTATTTCACTTAGAATAATGTCTTCAAGTTTCATTCGTGTAAGAACATGAATGTATACGGCATAATTTCCTGCTTTTTAAAGTCTCACTGGTATTCAATTTGATGTATATACCACATTTTCTTTATCTATTCTTCTGTCGGTGGACATTTAGGCTGTTTCTACATTACAGCTACTGTAAATAGTGCTACAATGAAGATTGGAATGCTAATATCTCTTTGGGATCCTGACTTCAATACTGTTGCATAAATACCCAGAAGTAGGATTGCCAGATCATATGGTAGTTTTATTATGAATTTTTTTAAGAATGTCCATAGTGTTTTGCATTCCAACTAATCGTGTGCAAGGTTTCCAATATTTCCATATTATTGCTGATACTTGTTGTCTTTAGTTTTTATTATAGCCATCCTGATAGATGTGAAATGTTATTTACAGAGTCAAAAGGCAACCTATAGGATGAAAGAAGATATTTTCAAGCCATATATCTAATAAGGGATTAATCTACAAAATATATAAAGAAATTCTACAATTAAGTTTAAAAAAACCTAATAAACCAATTTAAAAAATGGAATAAGGACTTGAATAAACATTTCTCCAAAGAAGACATACAAATGGCAAACAAGTATACAAAAACATGTTTAATCTTAAAATCACCATTTATTTGCATCAGGAAAATGCAAATAAAGACCAGAATGGTCAACTGATTTTTAAAAACAGATGTTGAAATAATTCAAAGGAGAAGACAATCTTCTCAACAAATGGTCATAGGAGACATAGATATTTATATGGTGAAATAATAACCGTTGACACCCAAGGCTAATGTACCCCCAAATTAACTCAAAGTAGATATAACACACACACACGCACACACATATACATATTCACTAAAACTTTTAGACAAAACACAGAATAAAATCTTCGTGACTTTGGGGTATCTTTCTTTACAGGCCACTAAAAGCAAAAACTGTAAAAGGAAAAAGTAATAAATGAGATTTCACTAAAACAAAACATTTATATTCTTTGAAAGATAACATTAATTAAATGAAAAGGTGAGTTAGAGACTGGGATTAAATATTAAAATACATAAATTTAAATATCAAAAATAATAAAATACAAATGCTTTGTAGTGTGTGTGTGTATACATATACACATGGAACACTTAAACTCAAAACTCAGAAAACATTCATTTTAAAAATAGGCAAAACCTGTTTACAAAATAAGATAAATGAATGACCAATGTGCAAATATAATGGGGACATGTAAATTAAAAACAAAATGAGACACACTGTACACCTATTAGACTAAATAAAATGAAAAAGACTGTCAGCAAGAATGTGGAAAAACTGAAACTCTAAAAAGTTGCTGGCAAAAATGTGAAATGGTGTGACCACTCTGAAAAACATTTTGGCTGTTTCTCATGAGAGTAAATATGCATATACTATTGTGATTCAACAATTCTTCTTATAAGAATTAATATGAGAATACTGGAAATAGTCTTATAAAAAGAATAATTTACAAGTGTTCATAGTAATTTTGTTCATAACAGCCCAAACTAGAAACAATCTAAATATTCATTAATAAATGCTGAGTAAATAGATTATGATATATCTAATAAATGGAATCTCCATCAGCATTAAAAAGAAAGAAATTACTGATACACAAAGCATGGATGAATATCACAAAATAAACACTGAGTTAAAGATGCCAGGCATGAATTGTACATACTGTAGAATTCCATTTACATGAAATTGAACAAAGGGAAAAACTAACCTATAGTAACAGAAAGCTTACGAGTCATTTTGGGACCAGGTATGGAGTAAGGAATTAAGTATAAGGGGACAATGAGGGAACATTTCAGGTGATGTGAATGTTATATATGTTAATGGTGGAGATTACATTGGGTTCAAACATTTGTCAATACTCATTGAACTGTACATGTCAGATGGGTGCACTTTATTATAGGTAACTTATACTTCAATAAGACATTCAAAATAAACAAATTAGAAAAATGTCTCTTTTCTATGCTAAGTAAAAAATGTATATGACAAAGAAATGATGTGTTTCTTGAAAACCTTAAAGAATCAGTGGCAGGAGGATCGCTTGAGCCCAGGAGTGAGGTTGCTGTCAGCTAGGCTGATGCCATGGCACTCTAGCCCGGTAGCCTGGGCAACAAATCGAAACTTTGTGTCTAAAAAAACAACAAAAATAGAATTACTGGCAAAAACATATGGGCTTAAACTACACTGTTGGGGCAATTTCTTTTCTATATTATTCAATATTCTGTAACAGATATCTTTTCCCCCTTTACAAATATTTTGTAAATTTATGTTTTCTGGACAATCGTCCATTTCTTTATGATTTCCTTGATTATTTTATAAATTAACAAAAAATGTGCCTTAATTTTTTAAAGAGTCTTTTTCTCACCTATAAATATATTGTTCTTCTCATTCCTAACGGTCCTAAGCTTGTGTATTAAACCCTCTTTAGGGAATGGGCTGCCAGAGAACAAATTCAGGGCATAGTCAAGAGCATATGTTTTTGATTCAGCAAGCCTGAGGCTCAGTGCCTGACTCCCTTGCTTATTCAACCTCACTAATGCTTGTTTTTGTCTAATAAATAAAACTAACTAATGGGACTCCTTTTGCTCACCCAAGTGTGTATGTGCAAATCCATACCATTTCCATCTTTCTTTACTTTTCTCCTCCCTTTGTTTTGCTCTCTCAATATGCCAGACACATAGCAGGTGTTCCTTGTATGATTGCTATTACCGTCCTCTTTAATTGCTTATGTACACTTTCCAGTTGATTTCTCCAAACTTACAAGCACAAATGACTCCCTAAAGCTTTTCCTTAATCATCATAACCCCATCAAAGACTCTGTCAGAGGACACAGAATAGGGCTGTAATCTCTCCATAGTGTATCTTCATATTACTAATTTTATTATGTAATCTAAGGATCTTGATGAATAGACTAATATAAACTTCTCATCAAATTGATTATGGGTTGAAGATAATGCAAAATATCACTGAAAAGTCATTTTCTCTATTTTTTTTCTTTTAGGTAACAACTTTGATTAGTTATTCATATGGCATTTGGTACTAATAGCTTCCATAACATAACACACTAACTAAAATTTATATGATTTTTTTCACAATGCCTTTTTCTGATTATATCTAAAAATGAAGCTTTAGAGAAGATCCATGAATATCCATAATCCCCAAACATTTAAAGAATTAATATCAATCTTTCTAAAGGTTTTCCAAAATATTGATGAAGAGGAAATACTTCCAAACTCTTTTTACATGGCCAGCATTACCCAGATACCAAAGACAGACAAGTACGCTACAAGTAAAGAAAATTACAAGCCAATACTGCTGATAAACATAGTTGCAAAAAATCTCAAGAAGATACTATTAATAGCAAACTTAATTCAATATCCCATTAAAAGGATCATTCACCGCCACAATGTAGTAGAATTTATTTTGGGGATGCAAGGATGGTTCAATATATGCAAATTAATAAATATAATATATCACATGAAGATAATGAAGGACAAAAACCATATAATCATCTCATTAGATGCAGAAAAAACATTCAACAAAATTCAACATATTTTCATGATAAAAACTCTCTACACACAGGGTATAGAAGGAATGTACATCAACACAATAAAGGCTATGTATGACAAGTCCACCAACAGCATTAAACTAATGGTGAAACTTGAAAGCTTTTCCCCCACTCCAGTAACTTGTATTCAATGTAGTACTGTAAGTGCTTGCCAGAGCTATTAGGCAAAAGAAAGAAATTAAAAAAAAAAAATCCAATTAGGAAAGGAAAAAGTGAAATTGTCACAGTTTCTGATACCATGATTATATATTTAGAAAACTTCAAAGTCTCCACCATATAACCATTAGAGCTAATAAACAAATACACTAGTTACAAGATACAAAATCAATACACAAAGATCAGAAGTGTTTCTATAAACTAACATTGAACTATTCAGAAAAGAAACCAAGAAAACAATTCCATTTGCAATATCTATAAAAATATTTTGGAATAAATTTAAGCACGGAGGTGAAAAATCTGTATATTGAAAACTGTAAAAAATTGATGAAATCTTAGGTTTTTTTTTTTTTTGAGACAGATTCTGACTCTGTTTTTTGTTTTTGTTTTTTTTTTACAGCCCCCCTGCCCCCCGGCCCTGAGTCTGACTCTGTTGCCTAGGCTAGTTCACTGCCGCCTCAAATTCCTGGGCTCAAGTGATCCTCCTGCCTCAGCTTTCGGAGTATTTGGGACTACAGGTGTGTGCCATGACTCCTGGCTAATTTTTCTGTTTTTAGTAGAGACAGGGTCTAGCTCTCACTCAAGCTAGTCTCACACTCCTGAGCTCAAGTGATCCTCTAGCCTTGGCTTCCCAGAGTGTTAAGATTATAAGCATGAGCCACCGCGCCTGGCCGAAATTTTAATTTTTTAATGAATACATAATTTGGTAAAGACGGTAGTCAACTCTGTTATGTGAAAGTCCTTTTTTTTTTTTTTTAAGACATGGTCTTGCTTTTTTTCTCAGGCTAAAGTGCAGTGGCATCATCATAGCTCACAACAACCTCAAATTCCTGGGCTTGAGCAATTCTCCTGCCTCAGCCTCCCAAGTAGCCTGGACTACAGGCACACACCACCATGCCTGGGGAATTTTTCTTTTTTTAGAGACAGAATCTTGCTCTTGCTCAGGCTGGTCTCAAAGTTCTGGCCTCAAGTGATCCTCTTACCTCAGCCTCCCCAAGTACCAGGATTACAGACATGAGCCACTGCACTCAGCCATATGAAAAGTCTTCTTTTAAGGTTCTGATGGTAGACAGGTAATGTTCCATTAGAAAAATTTTATAAACAAAGACTAGCATAAGGAAGGCAGCTGGCTCGAGTGTCTATTTGTTGTTATACATATGACATAAACACTTTCCTCTTATACAACTTATTCAGTTAAGCATTAAGAAAAAAAGGTCAGTGATAGAAAGATATATTAAACTAAAACTGAGAGGAAAAAACAGAAAAGAGCAGGTTTAAAACAAATACAGAGAGAAGAGATATAGATTATCCCTCCCTAAGTGATGACCTGCTATTAATTCTTTCCTGAGATGCAGACTTCCTTATGCTCGCATGAGTTGCATCTCTTGCTGATGGCTTTCAGATGGAGGCAGAAGAAAGTTAGGAACAATGAAATTTCATGATTGACCCACAGTTAGATATTGACATTTTAACATAAAGCTGGTGTAAGCCATTCTCTCTAGGAAAATCTTGCTAGGGATGAATTTTAACTCAATCGTGGTTACTCTTCATTCTCCGCTTTACTTCATTGTTTTCAAAATGAGGAAGCAGGATGTTATGTTCTTGATCATCAAACATATCAAGCTCCTAAAAGCTATATAAAATATTTCATATGTGATATCTAGTTCAACTTCTAATTACAACTCTGGTAATTTAGGAAGAAATATTGAAAGCTATGTAGTCTATGGACCTGGGGTAGGGACAATGGTGTATTTTTCTCTGAGTGACATCCCTCATCCAGGAACTGTTAGGTAGGGGTAAGGGTATGGACCAATGAGGATAAAGAGTAAAGATGATAATAGCAGGAAATGATGGGGTTTAAGGACTTTCCCTCCGCGGGGGCATGTGCAGAACCTGTCCATGGGTAATAGTTCCCCATTAGCATAGTAAAAATCATACCTCCTAGCACCATGACAGTCCTCGATCCAGCCATATGAGGACAGAATATGGGAGAGTACATGATTGTGGAAAATCTCCACCCACTTCCCAAAAAGACATGAACATTCTACCTCCAGCCTAACATATTATTAGGGATTAGCATAAAGGACAGACCCTAACACTGGGGTGACACTGTTTCTTATTGGAACAGTCTGCTCTCTACTGACTTTGAGAGTGTACAACACTTTCTGTACTCTGTCTTTAAACTCATGGTCTTTTCCACTTTCAGAGACAGACCTGGTCCTCTCTCTCTCTGCAATGTACTTTTGCTTTGTACCCTCCTCTTTGCAATAAAGGCTGCTTCAGTGGAAGTGCTTTGTGTCTGTCATCACTTCCTTGCACTGGCCCTGCTTGTGATTCTTTCAAACAGGGAGCCAAAGAACCAGGATGGCTCTCTGAAAACCCACCCTAACAGGAACTGAGTGCTGGCTGAGGGGTATGAGGAGCAGTAGCATTAGGTCTTCTCAGCTTGCCTCTCCAAAATGGAATCACTGCCATGTGAGCCTAGGAAATGGTCATTGGGATCCCATATTCTCAGCCATATCACACTTAAGATGGGGCCTGCTCCCACCAATGGGAGACAGACAGAAAAATGGAGCCACCACCACCTCTTACACAGAACTAAGACTCAGATATATGTAAGGCAGGATAAGATATGCTGACATCCTGACCCTCCTGGGCAGGTAGCCCTCTAACTGGGAGGTGGGAGCAGAGAAGACCCTGTGTTCATAGCTACACCAGTTTGTAGTGGAGTTTTCAGCTGTCTGAACCAGGAGAAGGTACAGAGGAAGCAATCTGGGCTCAAATACCATAAACTCTCAGTATTATTAATATTAGTGAATATTAGCAGATTTTCTTGCATAAATATTTCTTCATTGTCTATACGCCCTTAGTGTCATTTCTAGAAAACATTCAATAGTTTGCTTTTCCTTTTTTTTTATAATAATTTTCACCTATTTCATTGGGAAGTCAATCCAAAGAGCTCATTATGCTATCATACCAAAGACTATTCTTCAATAGATGAATTTTCTTCTCTTTTACTCTTTTGGAAAATAATTTCACTGTTTTGAGTAATTGTCTCAAATATCTCTTTAACTTGTCTGTTTTAAAAAAATATGACATGAGTTGTTTGTTGTCACTCATACAGACTGCATCATTAACTGCATCGTCTTTATTTATTTGTAATATTACATTAAATGATTATGTTAATTAAGAAAATCAAATAGCTTTATAAGCACCAAAAAATTAATGTCAGCATCAGCACTAAGAAATAAATAGTTAAAATACAGCAATATCTTTGTCTTAGAGATTTGTAGAGGCAAATATGTTTCTAATAAATGTTTAACGATCTTTGTTAAGCTCTCTTAGCATATTAAAATTGTCTAATACTGCTACAATAATTAGTCTTCTAAAAGGCAGAGTGAGCACAAGTAGGATTGATCACTTGCCCAGATTTAACAATGCAACCCCCATCATTTTGACGACTTTCAGTAAAAACAGAAGCCACCATCATACACCCTGTTGTGTAGAGAATAATAACATCGAGAGAATATCAATTTTTGGATACTCATTATTTCAGACATATCGAGCATTAGATGAGATATTTCAGCCCAAATACACACAGAGAATCAATGTGTTACAAAAAAAATGTATATTTTTCTGTACCTAACCTAGCATGAAAAGCACAGAAATAGAATAACAATATAAGCTGGCATTGTTAGTACTGCAGTCCCTCAGATGATTATGGGCTTCTGAAAGATGGACATATTTTGACCATTTCAATCATAGAAGATACGGTCAATTGATTTGTAGAAAAGATAGAAATGGAGTTTAGATTCAATACTCTATTTTTACCCAACTATAAGACAACAAAACCACTTATGAACTTATCTTCAGAGTTTTGAGATTATTTTATGGGCTAAAGTTGCAAATAATCTTTTATCATGGAACTTAATCGACACTACTTTTGCAAAAAAGGTTTTAAATTTAATGTAGAAAAAGAAATAAAGTTGAGATCAAAACAAATTCTCACATAAGTGCA
>CAUYSK010063328.1:0-40237 GCA_963575035.1 Avahi laniger | reverse complement strand
TGGAAGTCTTGTCTTTCCTGTCCCTTAGTGAAATATTGCAGAACACTATGTCATCTAGGAATGCCAGCCTTTCTAATGCTTTCATCTACCAGACTCCTGATTATTTTCCCACATTTGCTAAGACTTGACACTTGGATTATGGTTCCTCTTTGCTCTTTTTCCCAACATCATCCTGAATGAGTTCAGATATCCACCTGTGGATGAATCGTCTAATTTCTCAGCCTCTCATGTTTTCGACTGCTCAGCTACTCTCTAATTTACCAACCCAATCCCATGGAATTGCTTAACTGCTCAAATCTTGTACTCTAAACCCAAAAGTACTACTCCTTGGCCAAACCTCCTACCCTTTCAGCTCTTTTATTCTCAGATCCTCTGATGTCTTTCCTTTGATCTTCAGTCCCTAAACCGCTATGCACTGTCTGGACCACATAGCTCTCTTCTGTCCTTTTCTACCCAGCCCAGACCTACACTCCATCACTGTAACTATTCTCTAATCATTAACCACAGTGGTTCTGCCCTCTCAATCTTCTCATCAAAACTTCAAATCTGAATCAACCAAAACTTCTGAATTCTCGGAGACCCACTCGGGAATATCATATAACCTTGCAGTTTGTTGTCACTGTGGATTGATGGTGCCCCTTCTCAGAGAAGTTCTGAATTCTCCCCCTTTCTCCTACCCAGCGCCTGTCTAATTTGTCTCTGTAGTCTGGCCAGTCTTTGATTTCGAGTCTCAAATTCCTCAACTGCTTTCAGTTCAGTTAAAACAAACCTAAACTAAGACTTCTCTCAACTTATCCTCTACCCATAAAAACTCTTCATATCTCAATGGAACAGAGTCCTATATGTGCAGATATTATCTTTCCACCTGTCTCCATACCCCCACCATTTTACGCTTCCTTGGAGATTTCACACCTTTAATCAACTTTTCATTTATTTTCATTCTCTCTCTCTCCACAGGCTCTTACAATGTAATAATGTTCAGTGTTCATATTCCTAAAACAATGTAAAAACCAGCCCATTGCTCTGCATTCTCCTTAAGCTACTCTCTCATCTCTCCTTTTCCCTTTGAGGCAAATTTATTGGATGCATCGTCCGCTTCTCTTTCTAGTCTCACCCCTGCTTCTGGAAGTTGGCTTTGTTCAAAAAGCTGTGCTCTACAATCACAATTGCCCTTGATTACAACCAATAAAATCATCTTTTAGTTTCAGATGGCTGTTTATTCTTTTAACAGCGGTCATTGAGAATACATTATATGTTCTACTGTGTAATGAGTAGAAAGACTAATTTTGCCAATACATGAAATTTCAAAGTAAAAATTATGCTTGCTAGTTTTTAGTCTACACCTAAACACATGGTTTACATAGTTAGTCAAACTTTTCAGGTTCAAACTATTTTATCCCTAGGTTTGTTAAACTAGAGTGTGTCCAGACCTATTCTTGAGAAAGAAGTCTTCCTGGCTGAGTTGGATTGATAACCACTAAAATTGTTTTCTCTTCTAGATATTGGCTTGGACAAATAATTGATGACTAAGACCCCAAAGGAAATTACAACAACAACAAAAATAAATAAATGGAACTTGATTAAATTAAAAAGCTTCTGCACAGCAAAGGAAATAATCAACAGAGCAAATAGATAATCTACAGAATGGGAGAAAATATTCACAAACTGTACATCTGATAAAGGGCTAATATCCAGAATATACAAAACATCAAACAAATCAACAAGGAAAAAAACAAACAACCTCATCAAAAAGTGGGCAAGAGACATGAACAGAAGCTTTTCAAAAGAAGAGACAAAAGGCCAACAAACATATGAAAAAATGCTCAATGTCTCTAATCATCAGGGAAATGCACATTAAAACCACAATGAGATATCACCTTACCCCAGTTAGAATGGCTTTTATTAAAAAGTCCAAAAATGACAGATCCATCTGGCATGGATGCAGAGGGAAAGGAATGCTTATACACTGTTGTTGAGACTGCAAATTAGTACAACCTCTATGGAAAACAGTATGGAGATTTCTCAAAGAACTAAACGTAGACAGACCTGCAATTCGATCCAGCAATCCCATTGCTGGGTATCTACCCAAAGAAAAAGAAGTCATTTTATTAAAAAGACATGGTACTCAAATGTTTATTATAGCACAATTTACAATTGCAAAGATGTGGAATCAACTCAAGTACCCATCAATTCCTGAATGGTTTAACAAAATGTGGTATATATATACCATGGAGTACAACTCAGCCATACAAAGAAATGAATTAATGCCTTTTGCAGCAATTTGGATGGAAATGGAGACCATTATCCTAAGTGAAGTATCTCAAGAATGGAAAAAAAAGCACCATATTTACTCTCTAATAGTTTGGAACTAATCAATGGGCACACATGGGCACAGAAAGAAGTAAAAATCGAAATCAAGAAGGGGAGGGGGCAATGAGGGGAGAGATAGAAAACTATCTAATAGGTACAATGAACACTATACAGGTGCTGAGCACACTTATAGCCTTGACTAAAGCATTATAAAAGGTATCTATGTAATGAAAACATTTGTATGCCCTTAATATTTTGAAATAAAAAAGAAATAAAATTGTTCTCTCCAAAGATCCTTGATAGACAAACAGGTTATCATTCACTGTTAATGCAACTTTCTAGAAACTTTGTAACTATTTTCCCAAAGCCTTCAGTCCATGAGGAGTAACCTCTTGCAGTTCCCTCTTAATTAATTTTTTCTCTCCTTTCTAATTGTTAAAATTCCTCCAAAATTATTTTCTCATCTTTCTATTCTCTTTACAATTCAGATGGCATCAGGTACTGGCAACCCCTCAATGTCTATCTTTGGTTTTGAGTTTTTCCCTGTGCTTCCTATATGTGTCTAGCCAACAAATGTGCTGCTCCAATTGGGCTTGCCACCAGCCTTGACATGCAACACATCCAAAATTGCATTCATCAACTTTACCTCTAGATATGCTCTTTTTCCGATTTGGTGGCACTTTGATTCTTACATAATGCTTCTTTGCTTCTCACCTGCCACTGAAGTCTTCCTCCCTCCCTCCCTCCCTCCCTGTCTCCTTTCCTTCCTTCCTTCCTCTCTTCCTTCCTTCTCTTTCTATCTATATTTCTACTTATAGATAAATACAGATATACCTGGATATGTGACAAGAACAAAGTAAAAATTATCGTTCAGTGTTCAATGAACTCTGATTTTTTTATTGTATTATATTCTTATTCCATTCCATTCCACTGTAAGATTTCAATTAAACATAATTCTGGTCACAACCCATTGAACTAATTTGACAACCCAGTAATGGATCATAACCCAGAGACTAAATATTATTTTTTCTCTATATATATATTGGAGTAATGTAGCAAAAATAAAAATCAGACTTCGCCATTTCCTACATTAATTCTTTTGGGAAGCCTCTTGTTGCCTACCGGACAACGTTCAAGATCTCAACAAGGTATGCATGGCCCCTGGCATCGTGCCAGATTTTCCAGCTTCGTTTCTCCGCATTCATTCTTCTTTGACTTACTAACCCAGCAACATCAAACTCCTTTCTATGTTATCCCGGTGTTCTGTGTTATTTTTTCCCCCATGGTTCTCTCATACATTCCTATTTTTGGCTGTTTTCCCCTAAAATCAACAGTTGGATTATGGCAAATAAAATGTCTACCATGTGCAGAGTATATTTCAAACATAACTGAAGAATGGATAAAGAGCTATAACTGTGGGGTTGAAATCTTATGCTTCCCTGCAGCTCTTGTAGCAACCAGTATAGCGTTGATAATATAGTCACTACTCAATAAATATTTTTTTGTGTCCTTTGCTGATTTCCAGTGAATCCTGTTTTAACATCATTTCTTCTCTAAGAATTCATTTATTGCTTTTAACAGCAATCTCAATGTTCTCTTCCTGGTTTTTAAGACCCTCCAGAATCTGGCTATAGCTTTCCACCTTTATTTCATAATCATGCCTTTCTCTGGTCCATCTGTCTCTTTGCTGTCCTCCTGTTTTATGCTTCTTTCCTCAAACTCTCCATCCTTCTAGGAATGTTTCTCTCACATATCATACTAATCTTCCACCCCTCTCCCACTCCACTTTTCCTTAGCTATTTATGTTTTGAGGTTCCATTCAAAATCCCATTATCTTTTCCATGAGTCCTTGTTATATTTTTTCTATTTATCCTTAATAGGGATAATAAGAGTGTCCAACTCCCTGGGTTGTTGTGAGAATTAGATGAGTTAATATAGATAAAGTGTCTGCCACAGAGTTTGTGCTCATAAATGCATATTCTAGACTCTACTGATTTTTCCCATCCTAAACCTTTGCTCTATGCAGTCATTGTACATCACTGAACACTTGATGGATTTCTAATTGCCTTGCAATTATAACACTTCTGTCTAAAGCCTGACTCTAAATTCCCTGAGGACCAAAACCCTGCCATATATTGTCTTCTCACCCCCGTGTCATCCAGCAAGTTGATAGAAAGTAGTTACTTGTAGTGAGAAAGCAGTCATTTAATAATTTGTGGTTGATTTCTTGGTATAACTTGCCCCACAAAATCACTGACCAATTATTTGTAAATAAGTAGCATAATCATAATCATCATCATCCTCATCAATCAAAACAAGTACTCCAGAAGTTATTTATTTATGGATATAAAAATATTTTGGTAGTGGCATTTAAGTATGTATAAATCCAATGTTCTAAGCATTCACAACCATTTCTACCAAATAAGGAAACCACACTGAGATAATACAATGAAAATCCGTCTGTTTCTCTTTTTTATTACTCCCTGCTTAACTACATCCTATTCACTCACGGGAACAGAATCATCTCCCAGGTGGAAATGAAGTCTTCTCCATTTTAACAAAAGTCAAATGAAGCAAACAGAAGAGTTAAATAAGTGAGTAGGAGTTGAAATCAAATTTTTCCTTTAACGTTTTTTAGATAATCTGAATCAAAAAGGTAACCATAACCTCACTCTGCATTCCATTTCTGTGAACAAATTACAGTGGATCTCATCTACTCAGTACCTTCAGAGTCATTTGAATATTAAGCTGTATTATACGTGAAGATTGGAATAGGGTGGAGGATAAAGGAAAGAGAAAGGAAATTGCTGTTTTTAACATTTTTGGCTTTGGTAGACCTGTAATAAACTTAGAAAGTTGGATAGTGGAAGAAATATTTGGCAGCATTATCCAATATATAAGTCAGAATCATCATTTTTGTGTGTGTGAACCCCAAAACAGAATCATGAAATTGATTACAATTTAGGGTTGTGTAAGACTTCATGACTGAATTGGTTGGGTTTCGATTTACAACAATCACAGAGTTAATGATGTTTACAAATTTCAGTAACATTTACTATTATTTGAATCAAACACATAATGACCACCTGTAAACTATGGAAATGATCCTGCTAATGAAAAAGATCTTCCTCAGCTTCCTATGGATTATTTATTCCTTTTCTGTGAGGTCTTCACTCATGGGATGAATTTAATATTTCAGAGACACATACTGACTAAGCAGTGGGTAGAGTTCAGTATGGATTTTTTTTATTATTATTAATAATAGAAAAATATTCATTAAGTTAATTCACTTTTTAAATGAATGTGAGAAGACTATTTTCAGTGTAAATTTCCAAGGGTAAATTTTCATGACAATGGCATTTACATTTTTGTATAATCCTTTTGATAGCTTTTGAATGTTTATGTATGACTTCTCTTAATTTCCTTTAAAAAGCTACATATGGATTAACACTTATTTTAGGTGATTTTAAAGAAGGAAGCGACGAACATTTTCTATGCTAGTAGTTCTCAACCTTTAACTGTTCAATAATTGACCTGGAAACTTACAAATATCGATGCACCGGCCGTGATCCTTGTCTAGACCCCAGGTAATTGTATCAGACTCTCTGAGGGTGGGTTTGGGTATCCATGCGTATTTAATAGCTCCCCTGGTGTTTGGAATTATACAGTCATGTGCTGCATAACAACATTTTCATCAACAACAGAACATATATATGACAATGATTCCACAAGTTGTAATGGAGCTGTCTCATACAAGTTTTATCATTTTTTATATTTTATACTATATTTTGACTGTATCTTCTTTATGTTTAGATATGTTTAGATACACAAATACTTACCACTGTGTTACAATTGCCTACAGTATTCAGTACAGTAACATGCTGTACAGGTTTGGAGCCTGGAAGCAATAGGTCATACCACAGAGCCTAGAAGTGTAGTAGGTTTTACCGTCTAGGTTTCTGTAAGTACCCGCTGTGATGTTCGCACAACAACAAAATCACCTAACGATACATTTCTCAGAACTGTATCCCTGTCGTTAAGCCACACAGGACTGTATTGAAAACCTATGAGGTTCATGATTTTTTAAATATGGAATATGATTCTTCTTTCATTTGTAAAGTGATACAAATTACAGTATAGTCTTATTTATTGAAAATTCTCCTACTTACTCCCTCCTTGCACACTCTATCACCATCTTAGTAATGGGGAAACTCAATTCTCCCTGCGATGGCCAATGCCTACATTGCAACCCTCACTTGGTCACTTTGTCCACTCTTCTTGTCCTTTTGATTTTCCCCACATCCCTCCCTACAAGCTCACCCACATTATGGGTGCTGCAGACCAATAGGAATTGCTGCTCCTTTCGCTGCTGTGTCAATGGCTGCTTTTGTGGTGGAGTTGGGGGAGACGAGTCAGAGGGTGGGTGTGCAGCAGAGCCAGGACCACCTGGATACAAAGCTTCAACAGTAAGAGGGCCCATCAAATTGAGGAATTGCCTCAGATATCCCTCCTATTTCCTATTTCTTTTAAATAATATTCAGCCTGAAAATTATTTTGTCCCTTTAACCAATAGTCAACTCTTCTCTGTGTATCTTAAATCTTTTTTTTTTTTTTAATTTCACTTGAGTTGAGATAAATGACTACTGGAGGTAGTTAAATTACACTAAAATTTGTAGGAAGACTTTCTAAATGTCCACTTAAAGGTCATATTTGTTTAAAAAAATCTTTTAAAATATAAATAACACATTAAGCTAAAAATAAAAAATGAATAACCAAAAATTACAAATGAGTTCTTAGAACTCAGGCATTAGGACCCTATTTCTTGTCTCTGAACTGACTCTCTGAGAGCAGGGATTATGTTTTATTTATATTTGTATTCCCAGCACTTAGCATTGTCAGGCTGAAATAGCTGGTAAATGCTAGTGGTATTTTTTTCTTACAATGGCAAATTCTTTTGTTCTAGAGATTTGTCTTATTTAATCAATCTTCAATCATAGGAATATATCTCATTTTATAATTTTATATTTATGGTTAAGGGAGGTGTTCATTTTGTATTTTCCCACCATGTAAACTTGCTGGCATTTTTTCAAATATCTTTGATCATTAAATATTTATTAGTTATGATGTCTCTGGATGGAACAAAGATGGCAACAATCAAGTTAAAACTGAAATGTCTAATCCTGAATGTATGGAATTCCAACAGTCAATTTGTACCCCAAAACTAAGAAAAAATGGACTGTCTCTAGCATAACAATTCATGCATTTAAATGGAGGCTTATATTTTTGTCAGTAGCAGTTAATAGTTCAAAATAATGTTTGATTTAGATCATTGGTTCTTAAAGGGAAATAAAGTAGAGAATAATGCATTACTTTTGCCCTTGATTTGAATTTTAAATATCATTAAAAGAAGACTATAAATTTTTAATGTTAATCAAAGGGGAAAAGGGCTAAGCATTACAAAAATTATTGATAAACACGGAGTTGGGCAAACTCCTTTGTAGTGTTAAAATTTTAAATTAAATACAAACTGAAGAAGGAAACGAGGTATTTGAGAAGTACAATGACAACTTGTACATGAATTTAGATTTCACGTTTTTCAATAAGCAATTCTTGATATCCTATGTGAAAACACTGTATTATCATTCCTACTTAACAGTGTAAAGGGTTAGGGAGTTGCTCAAAGTCACATGGCAATTAGGTATCAGAAACAGCATTAAACATAGATAATCTGATTTCAAATTCAATGCTCTGTCCATCATAGCTGTGGACCTGTGTGGCCACCTAGGACTATGTGAGCTGGATATATGGAAGTGCTTACTGCTAACTTGCTAGAGGGACAATGGTAGGCATTTGAGAACCTACTAGTGGTTTGGCATAAATCTTTGCTACTCAGAGTGGTAGTAGCAGCATGTACATGACTTGGGAAGTTATTTGAAACGTGGCATCTGGTGCCCCACCACAGACTTAATACGTCAGAATCTGCATTTTAAACAAGATTCCTATGCAGTCTTTACGCATCTTAAAATATGAAAAGCAGCATTGTAAAGAAGTCTAGATGTGAAATCAGGGTATCTGAGTTTGGTCTCAGCCCTGCCACAAACTAGCTATGGCATTTAAGTAAGTCATTTAACTTTTTAGAGCATCAGTTTCTTCATCTGTAAAATGGGGATGATAATATCTGTCTTAGAGGATTACTACAATGATTACATGAATAAAAATGTTTGGAACCAAGCAGGAGTTTAAGAAATGCACGTTGAATTCATATGCAAGTGGACAGATGTGTAATAAGATAGTTCAGGCTCTTAGAGAATTTGGTGAACTCCCAAATTCCATATTATGTTGCACCAAAGAAATACCTGTGTTGGAATTCATTTAAATTAAGCTTTCTGGGATATCCACATTTTTATGCCCTAGAGATTTGCTACAGAATTATTCTCAGCAGAGCAATTATAGGTGAGGCTGCCCTATAATGAGATATCTTTTCTGCTTCATTAAATAAACCCCCTTGAATGGGCTCCGAAATGGACCTGCCTCATACGAAATTCCATTATCTTGGAAGTAATCTCATAAGAAGGCCCTGCTGAGGGTTCAATTGTGCTGGATGCCTAATGCTTACCATCAAGGGAATGTGTTCTAGAGCAGTGATTCCCAAAAGCTGGTTTTCAGACCAATGCTTTACTGACCCGAGGGGAAATAAAAAATAAAAATAACTTAGCTTTTCATAAAATAAAAAACCCCTATTTTAAAAATTTCCTTCATTCTTGGAGTATGACCTTTCTATTTTCTTTCTACCTTTCTGGTGTCAAACTGCTCCATATTTAATAAATTTATGGTGGTAATAGATGGTAATTTTTATGATGTTCTGGCACAATACAAATGCAGTGTCGACCCATTCCCTCACTTATATATATAAAAAATTATGAGTCCTTGAAATCCAAACATTCTGAACTATTGTTATAGAAACACCTGCTTAAAAGGAAATCCTTTCCTATGAAAGTGGTGTTGGGCACGGAACATTTCAAATTATAAAATGTAGGGTCCATGCTACAAAGTGGTAAGTGGAGGGCAAATCTGTTCTGTGTAGGCATATCACAGAATACAGAGCTTCTCAAACTGCGGTGTGCACAACGGCCATCTGGGATCTGTTAAAATGCAGATTCTGATTCTACAGGTGTGGCAGGGTCTGGAATTCTGCATTTCCAATCAGCTGGAAAGCAAAGCAAAGACGTCGGGGTTAAGCTGGTGAGCTCTGACTGCCTGAGTTCAGACCCTGGCTCCACCACTTCTAGCTGTCGAACTTTGAGCAAATTGCTTAACCTGTTTATCCTTCAGTTTTCTCATTAGTAACCAAATAATAATAGTCCTGTCTTATGGGCTTGTTGTGAGAATAAAATGGAATAATGAATGTAAATATTCCCGGAATGTAAATATAGTATCTGAGACATACAAAGAGCTCCATAAATGTGAGTTATTACTTTAACTTCACAGATCAGTGAGTGGAGCGTCAAGATATTAAAAAAGGTAAACTGATACCTCCCAGTTTGTTCTTTTGAGAAAAATGGAATCTTAAATTCACCAAGCACAGCTCATATGCTGCCTCTACTTTTGCTCACACACTTTTTTCTCCATGACTTGATGACTTTGAAGGATTTTGTACTTCTTGTTTAGAAATATTAGAAGTATTGTGGGTACTTCCTTACCTTTTGTGACTTCAAGGTTCAGCATTCTTTCATGTACTATTTACTGCAATTTATTTTTCCTCCAAAAATTTTAAGAAATGATTCTAAGAACTTAAGTGAATTTGTAAATCTGGAGTCTCTTCCAATGACCGACACTTTCCCACTAACAGTCATATCCTTGGGTTACAACTGGACATTCTCAAACGACAGTCTTGTCTGCTTTGACCTTGATATTCTATTCCTTTTAGTATTCCAAAAATGGGACAAGCATAGGATTTGGAGCAAAGATAAATCAAGAATTTGTTCAAAGTTTAAACATACTAGTGATCTTAATAATTGATGAAAATTTAAATTTGACTTTAAACATCTGAGAAGCAGGAAAGGTATTCTCTTACATATATATGGACTTAATAATGAACATTTCTTAAAAGACCATATAGTCTATCTATCACTAGGAGTTAAATACTAAATTACAGTATAATAAATTAAAAGAGAAGGGGAAAAAGAAGTAAAATGTCAATTGCCATTGGCTAAAAAAGGATTTTGACATTTTGTTTTATTGATATGAAAAATAGTATAAATCAGCACTGTCCAACAGAAATATGAGTCACATATATGATTTTAAACTTTTTAGTAGTCACAATATAAGATAAAAAGAGACAATATTATTTTTAATAATTTTTTTTTTACTAAATATATTATCCTGTATTAAAAGACATTAAATGAGGATTGACTGATTGATTTAACTGCAGGACTTCCGAATCCCTTAACACGTCCTTTGTGTTGTGGATCTATAAGCACCGGTTAGAGCAGGGTTTCCCTAACTCCACACTATTGACATTCTAAAATGTCAGCCCATTAATTCTTTGTTATGGAAGCTCTCCTGTGTATTGTAGTCTTTTAGCAGAATCCTGACCCCTACCTACAAGGTGCCAGTAGCACCCTTTCCTTACCCCACCACCAGTTGGGATAACGAAAAATGTCTGTAGACATTGTCAAATGTTCCTGGTGGTGCAGACTACCCCTTTCCCCCCGCCCCACCACACACATACTGGGATAGAGTGCGGAGCATGAATCCACCCATTTGCTCACATCTGTTTATCTAAATGGGCCTGCGTCTTCCAGTCCAATGATTAAATGAATGCTTATACCTATGCTTATTAATCTAATTGAATTAATTTAAAATGTTTTAGACCTGTAGGCATTATGAAGTATTTCATTGGAGTAAAACATGAACATATACTTAGTAGCTAAATTAATCCTATAGTTGGAAGGAATACTTTCATTGATGTCTGGGCAGACTTGTATCGTCGGAGACCTAAATACTGACCCATAGATTTGAAAATTTTCCCCAGTCTTTCCCATAAGACTGGAAAAATGCTCTATCTCTCTGACCTTCATGTCAACCAGGTCTTTTGTTCACATGTGATGAAGCATCTATCTCCTCTGAAAATTTTCCCTTTTTTACTTTCCTTTCTCTGAGCACCAATAACATTGCCACAGCAAACCTAAACATTTCATTTGTATAATTAAGTTTTCACATGCATACTGATTGCTTGTCTGCCTCATTTCTCTCCTGAAAAATTATAAGCTCCCTGAGGTTAAAGACTTTGTTGATTTTTAATACCTACAATGGACAAAGGAAACTGGTTAATAATAATCTAATATTTGCTTAATGATTGATAATAAAATTGAATGCTTTCATAAAACAATAACCTCTTTCCACCAATTTATATTTTTTTCTTAGCTTTACATTGTATTTGGCCCATTTCATTATTTGACATCATTTATGTGCCAGACATTGCACAGGATACTGGGCAAAAAATGATGAACACACAAGTCTACCCTTGCAAAGCTCATGGTCTAGCACAATAGTTCTCAACTTGGAAGATGTTGTCCCCAAGGAACATTTAGTAATGTCTAGAGATATTTTTGATTATCATGATTGGGGTGGGTTGCTAGAGGCATCTAATGTGAGTAGAGGAGGAGGATGCTGCTAAACATCCCGCAGTGGGTAGCACAGAGCCCCACAACAAAGAATTATTGGCCCAGACTCTCAATAGTGTAGAGAAAGCCTGGAAAGAGAAGGGCAAGTCAACTGACAGTTTAATGGAAAGTAGTGTCTGCCATGACAGAGTTAGATACAGGATGCCAGGAGAACTCACAAAAGGAAAACTAATTCTGAGGGTATGCCATAGAGGCAGAGAAGGCTCCCCAGGGGGGAGAAGCCAGGCTGATGTGCAGCTTGGGAACCAGCAGTACGTGAGTGAAGGGTGAGGCACTGGTTACCCCCAAAGAGAAAGCGAGGAAACAGAGTCAGAAGCTAGGGGTGGAGCTCCAGGGAAGCCCAGGAAGAAAAGCCAATGGAGGAGATGAGAAAATGGAACTGGGAGAAAGAAAAGCAGGGAGATGGCACAGAAGCCAAGAAGAAGATTGTTTCAAGAAGGAGAGAATCACTAGCAATGTGAACTACCTCAGAGAAGCTAAGCGAGGTAAACACTGAAAAGTTATCTTTAATTTTGGTAGAGAGGTCGTTGGTCACTTTAATGACAGAACTCTCAAGTCATGGAGGTTTTAGAAGTAATAGAGAATAGATGGTCCTAGGCAGAGAAGTGAATGGGAGGAGAGAAAAAGTAGGGGTCTTTCTTCTGGAATTATGCTACGACTGTTAATAGAACAGAAAAATTGAAAACGATCTAACAGTCTAGTAAAAAAAAGGTATTTAAATGTTACAAATACAACGCAGTAATATACAACCACTAACAGACATGTTTGTGAGGAGCATTTAAAGCTGTAGAAAAATAGTCACAGTACATGAAAAAGTCAACACACTGACCATTATGCAGTACAACATTCAGTACTTTTTATAGGAAGAGAAAAACAAAACTAAAAATATCCAAAATATTAAATATTAATGGCTGTCTTCCCTACACAGTAGATATTATGGGAAATTATTATTTTCTTCTTTGAAAATTAACCTTCCAACATTCTAAAATGAGCAGGTGTTACTTTTAAAATCAGAAGAAAGGTTTTTTTTTTTTTTTTTAAAGAATCTTGGCTGGGTAAGAACAGAGAAAGTTTTGACAGTAACTTGAAGAGAACACAGGGAGGAGAAAGGAGTGTGTGTATATGGGTGTGTGTGTGTGCGTGCACAAGTGTGTCTCTATTTGGGTTGGAAGCGATGAGAGCATTTTTGCAGGTTGAGGGGAGACAGCCCGTGCACTGGGAGAGGCGGAAGATGCAGGAGCATGGATGATGGATGGAGCACATCCCGGGGGGAGTGGGAAGGGATGGAATCCAGATCACAGGTGGTGGTATTAGCTCTGGTTAAGAGGAGAGACATCGCTTCAACTGAAAAATGAGGAAAAGAGGTAAGGATGGATGTGGGTCCTGATAAGAGTGCAGAGGAGGGAGCAGGAAGCTGAGGGAGTCGCAGTCTGTTGGCCTCTATTTCCTTTGTGAAGTAGAAGGTGAAGTCATTTGCTGAGTGGGGTCAAGGGTTTACAGAGAATGATGGGGATTTGGAAGGGCTGCTGAGGGGAGAAAGGGAGAAAGGGAGAAAGGGGACTTGGGATAAGCTGCCTTGAGAGGCCAGCTGAGGCTGAAGAGTGACTTTTTAAGGAAAGGCACTCACCTATTTGTGTATCCATATGGCCTTCTCTAACAGTACACTGCCACATTTGCTTAGAAATAGATAAAGCAAATAGTGAAACTGTCGTAACATAGCAGACTTTGCGGAAATAGTGAAACTGTTCCTAAGGGCCTTCTGCATAAGGCCCTGCAGAAATTATTCCAAGTGCCTGAGGTGATAAACAATGGAGTTTATGCTGGATAGGGACAGACATAAAGCCAGAAGAGAGCTGGAGGGAATGGAAGCCACAGGAAGTCTATGGGTCTATAGCCACATGAAGCAATGGGGAACAGGGAGTGAGAGAACGGTAATGAGAGGTTGGGCTGTGAATGGGGTGTTGGAAGGTAAGATTCTAGGGATGAGAGTGCTCGGTGGGGGTGAGAGGTCTCTGTCAGCTGGTGTCTTCATGGACTCTTCCAGTTAGTATGGCCACTGGACAGTGAAAACACAGCTTTCAGTCATGTATGGTGCACAGACACTTTCACAAAAAGAAAAACATCTGTGCAGATTAAATCATTCTCTCTCCTTTCTCCTCTCTCTCCATACCCATATATGCATGGACTATCTATATATATATTCATATATATATATATTCATGTATATATATATGATTTGAAACATTTTTCAGAAAATAACTTAGATGCTGAAACAGATTCTCAATCGAGTAAGAAGAATACTGGGCCTTATTTTAATTCCACATATTTAATTACTTTTTATCTTAACAAGTCACTGTCACATTAGAAAACTTAATTTTTTTCATTGGTAAAATAGATTAAACTATATTTAACAATCATTTTTAAGAACTAGATTAAGATTTTAAAACACATCTCAAAGTTTCAGAAACCGCAAATATTACAGTTTAATTCACTCATTCAACAAATATTGATTGATCACTACAATGTACTTGTATCTGTGATTGGAGAATCCAATTGTGAACAAAACAGACACACTCTTCTCCCTTACAGATGTAGAATCAAATGGAAAAATTTAAAGGATTATCATACAATATGGCACCTTTCTTGTCCTGTGATTCTATGCCTCATGCCAACCCAAGACTTAAGTCTGAGCCAGGGCTCTTTTAGACTCAGGAGTATCTCCTGAGAAATGCCAGGGAAAGATTTTGAATATTTGTGATCATAATTTGTTAATGTTTCATCTTATGTTACTTTTATATCTGTTTAATTATTCAAAATCTTAAATCAAGTTTCTAATCTTACTTTAAAATGATTATTTTCATGTGCTTATATCATTCATACATTCACATATATATGTATGTGCACAAATACACACACATATGCATACACACATATATACACATGCATATATATTCTAGTAAGAAAAAAAAATTCATGCAAAATCAAAGCCCAAAGAAGACTAAGTGTTCAGAATATTAGCTCATAAACATTCAGCATGTTGGCCATAGTGTCAGTGTTAATACGTCTGTTCGTCCAACAGATGGCTGGCGTTCGTACCGAGGAGTTGAAAGTACATCAAGTACTCTTTGATAAGCTAAGCAAAGTGAAAGTTTATGTGCTGTGCCCCTAACAAGGAAAGCTACTTGAGTTCAAATAACAACAAAGAACACATGGAATAGAGAAAAAGTCAATACAGCCCATTTTATTGCTTTACAGTTCACTGATAAAGATTAGCCAATCATACATATATATCCATGTATTTATATGTATTTATACATATAAATAAATATACATTTTAAATTAACAATCATGCAAATGATATCACAAATTTTAAATTTGCATACAAATAAGACTTCCTAAAATTAACAGTTTGATTTACTCATAATTTGAACATTCTCTGCAGGCATAGTAACAATTGTTAGGATGTCTGCGTGCCTTAGGATGTGCCTAGAACTGTACTAAATATTTTAGGTGGATCATCTCATTTAATTTAGACAAAAATCTCAATGCTGTAGATAACTGTTATTATTCGAAATTTATAAATTCAAAAAATGGGACAACTGAGCCTTTGAAAAGCTAAGTAACTTGTATGTCATCATCATTGCTCCTTATTGCCTCACGTAGAGATAACATACTCCCAAGTCATCAAGTCATGTTGATTCTGTCTTCTAAATATCTCATGGGTCCGTCTTCCTCTCTCCATCCCACTGCCGAAACTCTGGTTCTGACTACTGTCAACAGGATTATTGTGGAGTCTCCTGCCTGTCTCCAGTAGTCTGACTCCCTGGGTTTCTTCATAACTCAAGTGCTTGGATGGTGGTTACAAATAAGTTCATGTTAGCATTGACTACTAACTTCTGCTGTACGGATAGTCGCTAACACTATCATCACTGCCTCACAGGTACTTCTGAGTATTCCTTGACGGAATCTTGCATTTGTTCAGGAATGAGTCTGAGTGCCACCAACACCTGCTATGGTCTGTCGCAGCCACCACCACTGCCCAATCCCCAATTGCTGCCTTCTGGGTTCTCAAAGCTTTACAATCCTCACGATGCCTAGTGACCCCTCATTCCCTTTAGTCCTCAGTGATATTTTCTGTTGGAGATGAGAAGAATGTCCTCTTTCAAACTCTGCTGCATTTTGCCACACGTGGCCCAAAGGAACGATGTCTGTACTCTAAATCTCACATAAAAACAGCTCTTTCACCTTTTACCTGCAGGCTGGATTTTTTGGGGCTCAAATAACCATTTAGTGGGGCTCAACTGAGGGAAGCCTCTTTTGCCATCTCTTCTCTCATTTCTTACCAGAATTCCTCCTTTTTCCTTCAGCAAAAACAATCAAACAAACAAACAGAAATCAAGTTATATCAACCAGTGCCAATGTCCAGTGGATGCAGAGGGTGAGTGTGCAGGGTGAGGGATCTGTAGCTCGCCCTTGGGCCCACTGGCCATGGTTCATCAGTTTTGCCCACAGCGAATCTTTGAATCCCAATTCACCTAAATTGAGGCATCCTAAGTCCTCCTTAAATGCAAATATAATCATGTCCTTCCACTCCCGAAAACCTGCCGACCCTTCATTGTCTTCAGATGACATTAAACCCCCTAAAGATGATTGACAAGCTTTCTCATTAGTCAGTTAAGATTTCTCTTCCACCAACCTTACTTTGAGCCCCACGCTCTAGAGAAGGAATGGGCTCTAGCATGTGGGATTATTATAGGACAGGCAGAGAGCAGCCCACAGGGCTGTTCCAGAACGCCCTCGTCACCTATTCTGCAAGCGCGCAATAATGCCTATTTCTGTGTCAATTTAGAAATAGCTGCTAATTACTAAAAGCAGGGTTTAAAATCTCCACATATAACCAATAACAAACTGACTTACCATCTAAGAATAATGCGAAATGTTTTAGCCTTTATTCAAGCTGTGAACAAATACTATCGCTATTATTATTATGCTGAAGAATAGAGCAGATGAAAAATAACATGAGTAAATACTAGGTGTTGCAGGTTCATAGACAGGCTATAACTCAAAGTTAAGTTTGCTGATAATTGAATATAAGTATTTTAATATATTGTTCATATTACATATTTTGGCTTATAAATATAATTTTCAATAGCAGTTTTGATACTTTACAAATAATAATAATATCATGTGCCCAAAGGCACATAATATTATTTTATGCTTTTCAGGGAGATGAAATAACTTTTATTTCGAAGAGTTTATTCATGTGAGCCAGGAATTATTTTGGTGAGATTTACTGTTCCTGCTGATTTTATTTAGAACTGAATCTGTTATACTGAAACCAAATAATACCAGACAAGACCCTTAGCTACATTGTTAAGCCTTGTCTAATCATGTTATATTACCCATTTGTTCTTTGTTCCATTTGATGAGCATAGCTAAAATCAGGTAGCCGAAGTTAATCTAACTTGACACAAATGCCTTGCAAGTTGTATGGCGGGACTGAAGAATCTGATGTGCCTATTCTATGGGCAGTGACTACCGGAAATAATTGTGAGAAGTGAGTTTAATAAAGGAAAACTTGGCTATTGACAGATGCGAATGATTTATGGCACGTAGTGAGACCACGCAGAATCTGCACATCTTTGGTTGCTGTGGGCCAAGTTAATTTCAGCAGTGTTACTAGGATAATAGTTTGGTAATAAACATCATAGGTGAGTTGATAAAAATTATTGAAACACATCATGTTGTACATTATAAATATGTACAATTTTTTGTCAATTAAAATAAATTTTAAAAAAGAAGAGCCATCATAGTAGATTTAGAAATTTTTTTGTCATCTTCATAACTAAGACATTATACATGAAGATTTACTAATACATGAAGGACATTAATTCACGAAGATTTTACTAATATAAATATCTTAGTAAAACATAATAAAATATATGTAAGAAAAATAAACATGTGTATAATTCTGGATAAGGAGCTAAATGAACATGGAGCTGAGCAGCCCTGTATCAGGTGGTCACCGAGGTGGGCAGACACCGTTAAGCAATGTCTAGAACTGAGGCATCTGCATGGAGCCCAGAGAGAAGGTAGATTTGCTCAATCACAGCTTGTTATAATGTGTTTTGCTACTAGAGAGAATTGATCTGAGTTTTCAAAAAGAAATAATTGATAATAGTGATTATCATTAATTATCTTATGTGGAGAAATACACAGTGCTAGTCAAATTTAAATAACCATACTGATTAGGTTAGTCCTTTTGCAGATAAACTACTTATTTTTAAAGAAAAATATCTGTCAGATACACATTATTATTTCTTCATTTTATAGAGGTGCTCTGAGAGTTTAAATAAATTTTCCCTAATTTACACATTTGTAAAATGTTAGGGATGGACTACAAACCCAGGAGATAGTTTGATTATTTGTTTTTTTCTGAATCATGTTCTTTTTAATAACTTTGTTTAATTTGCTTAGGAAGCAAATGAAGATTAAGTTACCTACTATACACAAAATGTGAGTTATTATTCTGCTGGAATGATCATTTCAAAATACAAAGCTTTTCTCATCAACGCCATTAAATATCCAATTCCCAGGCCCAAACTCCTGGAAGCAAAAACTCATTGGCAAGTCTTAGCAAGCTCTTTAGAATATCGCTGGTCTCCCTCATCTACTTCTTCAGCCTCCCCTTGAACCCACAGCCTCTCTCATTATGAATAGCCTTGCTGAACTGTCCCTGCTCCGTGGTACTCACCAGCTGCCCTACCACCAGAGCCACTTTCCACATGCTACTTCCTCTACGTGGAACATTCTTCTTCTTCTCTTTGCCAACTTAAATCTTTCTCATCCTTCACCTTTTGGCTCAAATATCACTTCCACAGAGAAGCTTTTCTTAACTGCTCTTAAATTAGGACCCTGTGCCGCCCCTTCAGAGCTCTTACCTCTGTTGCTCTTTTACATTTATTTGTGTGGAACTTTGATGAATATTTGTCTCCCTCGTTATATTGTAAACTCTACAGAAGAGTGACTATCTGTTTTGTTTACTATTGTGTCTTCTAGTTCCTAACACAGTGCATAACACCTAGTAGGCTTTTAATATACTGGATGAATGAACAAATAAATTAATTAATTCCACCAAAGTCAATTGTTTTAAGCTACAATGCCCTATTTATGACATTTGTTTTTATTTTAAATTTGAGGAAATATTTAAGAAAGTAATTCTTTTCAAAAATTAAACAAAGTTTTTTGAGATATGTTATATTCATCTTAGCAAATGTACCTTAGCATTGTTAAAGTTTGGGTTGTGGAGGAAACAGCAATTTTCAATTCTGACCTACAGTGACAAGTGTTTATTCTATTTAAGATTTTTTCTTACATGCTATAGGTTGAGCTGTGGGTTTCCTCAAACACTTGTCTATTTGTAGAGGAAAGTATTCTTTTTCAAGAGGATACCTGGAGTTAAATGCCAAAATAAATACGGGTTAAACAGTATTCTTTCTCTTTTTTTGTTAGCCAAACATTTTAGCATGAGCTATCAGTAATTGCCTTCTAGTGCAATGACAAGAGACTTTGGAATATCTTACTATTGATCCATGCATGATTTAGGATAAAGAATTAAAATAGAGATAAAGTCCAGCATTTTTTTGAGTTTGGCATGTTTGATAATTTGCACACCAGCAATTGGATCTAGACACCAGTGGTGACATACAGGTGATTCTCTTCATGTTACGTTTAGTAAGATGCTTTCTTAGGCCGAGAGGGTATAAAGATTAATGTCTGATTCTGCAGGAGTTCTGATCCCATTTATTTTTCCCAACTTGTGATATATTTTTGAATCCCTGGGTTTTAAAAAATCCATTCATGACATACTAACAATGTTAAAAATATTTATTTAAACAGAGAAACCTAGAAGTTGTAATTAGTGGGATTTTATTATGGCCACTTACTCTGATTTTCGTTGGAGCTGTGTTTTATAATATTATTTTTTAAATTAATGACACTTTTGATGAAAGTGATGGACTATGTCTTCAGAAAGATACACAGATGCTTGTTCTCATCCAATTTTGCACACAATTTCAGGAGTTTTATATATCCACTGGAATTCTTCCACAGATCTTAGACTGAAAACATCTATTCAAAGTAAACCCATCCAATTCATGTGTCTTAAATAGCAATGATTTATATTACTTGTCATCCCTCTTATTATGATTTATTTTATGTCCAGACTCTAATTATCAAGGGGGAGGAATAAAAGAAATGCTCAAGAAATTCATCATATTCAAACGAAACCTCTTACTCCCATCCTCCTTTATCTGCAGGCTATTATTTCTAGACCAGAGGTCTACTGTTCATCCGGTACTGTCCATTGGCTACCAACCAGACAGAGGATGCTAATCTAGGCCATTGTACAATTTCATCCTTCTTCTGGGCTGTTATGTAATTAAAATAATTTCAGTCTGCTCTCTTGCACACTTTTTTCTACAGGCAATTGTAAAAATGTAGAAGCTGAAAGGCAAATGAAGGAACAAAAATATAACTTGTTTTCTTTACTTTTCTATTGTGAAAGAAATTACTCATTGTGGACTAGTTATTTATTTAATTTCAAATTTTGAATGTGGTTTCTTTTGTATTCTGTAGTGCAGAAAAAATTCACATTGGTCTAAAGTGGTCGTTTCCCAACAGGGTGCTCCAAAGTGACTGAATCTTAAGTATTTCTAAAGCAACCAGCCTGTCACAGATATAAATGCATAGTGCAACCAAATTAGTTATTTATTTTCCCTCTGGAAACCTTTATAGCTAAGGATATCTACAAGTGTACTGGAAGCTATTTAAATACTCTGTGTATAGGGAGTAACTTTTACCAACATTCTACTCCATTGAGAAATAATCTTAAATAGGTGTAGCTTCACATAGGTCAATGGAAACATTAGAATAAACCCCTAAGTGCCAATCCAGAATCATGGGTTAACTAAGCACCATATACACTCTTCCACTGTGCAAGTATGTAAACACTGGTTACTTTTTTTTTTTTTTTTAAGAGACAAGATCTCTTGACCAGGCTGGAACACTCTGGTGTGATCACAGCTCACTGCAACCTTAGATTCCTAGGCTCCCCCCTGCCTTGGCCTCTCGAAGTACTAAGATTACAAGTAAGAGTCACTGCGCCAGCTGAAAGCTGTATTTCAACAGGTACAAAATCACCTTGATAATTTACATTTTATATCATCAAGCTTTATTCTAGAGGTGGATCAATGCATAGCAATCGGGTTCATGTCCGGTTGAATCCCAGACTATTTAAATACTCTACAGATGCTTCGTGGAGAGAGAGGCCGTTGTCTAAGTGCTTCCCGGAGCAGTATCAAAGTGCTCGGGGGAAAGGGCTGCTTGCAGGGCTCACAATGAGCCATGGTGGACCAGCTAGGTGGCCAGCGCTGCCTAACGGCAAGGCAAGACCGGTGGTAGTGAGGGCTGCTGCGCTCCTGGAGAAGGTGCTGCTGCTCAACAGCACCCATGTGGGCTGGGTGCTCCCTAACCTCGGGAGACTGACTTCTCCAAAGGGCAGAAATGTCAAGAATCAACAGAGAAGCCAACTAACTGCTAAAATGCTATTTCAGGCCTATATGGAAAAGATGGCTCCTGAATAGCCTTAGTATCAAAACCAAGTATGGCATGGAGCTTTGTAAGCCGAAAGACAGGGCCAGCGTAAGCATCAGAAGCCTCATCCTGGCCTCAGCAAAAGATGAGGCTTAGAGACTAAGAAAAAGAAGCCAAGCAACAGTGTCACATGGAAAAGTGTCCCCATTAATTCTATTGCCACAGCAAAGCAACTTACACGCCAAGACCTTCTGGTCCTGGCTAAGGACAACTTCTCCATATGAATAGCTGATCACCTGCAAAAGGGTTTCTATTTTTAGCTCCCAAACTTGATACCCAGTAGAGAAGTTAAAATTATTTGTCACTTCTCCAAGAATCACCAATAGATGATAAATCAGTACATTTATTATTTATATCCTGTTTTCCCCCACAAAGACAATAAGCAGCTGATAAATGGAGACGAATTTGGGGGCCAGAGGGTAGACGTGGCAATGAATTACTTATACTAAAACCTAACTTAGCTGTAACTAAAATAGAACTTGAAGATTTTGGAAACATACCATTAACAGGGGAAGGATCATTTTAACAAGCCATTTGATTCAGGGATATTGGTAAAAGTTTACTTTTATTTACATTTTTAGAAGTCTCATTTCTAGTATTCTTACCCACAGATCTCTACTACACAAATCTTTAAGCAACACCCCAACAACTGTAAAGGTCTGCATAAGGAGCACGTGTGAGACGACTTCTTGACTATTCAGTTCATTCAAATCACCTGAAAATTTACTGAACTCATCACTGTTATCATCAGGTATGGAACATCCCCTGGAAACATAATTGATATAAATCTACCTCTCATGTACCCAAAACTTCCTATTTTAAATGTTTTTGCCTAACTAATAAGCAATCCCAAATCACATTCTAACACATAATCTGATTTTGAAGCTGATTTATAAATGGCAACTAAACTAAGCATTTAAAATAAAAACAAAAAGCAAAGCTTTAGGCATGACTCACTTGCTGCAAAGAGGAATCCTGTGAGAAACCCGTTTCTTTAAAGTCAATTTCATCATCACTGGATGAATGAATATGGCAGGTTGTAACCTATATGCATAAAAATGTAAAACACTATTTAACATAGAAAAGTTTTGGACATTTGTATCAGCATTGTTATGGAAAAATCACATTTAGTTTTGCTCTCAATTTGTAACATAAAAAACAAAAGTCAGTCACAGTTGTCAAACCCACCCCATACTTCAAGGGCACACTCCACTTGGGTCTGGCTGCCTGTCCTGTGATGTCCACTCCACTTCTGGTTATTTCACTCCTCAGTACTAACATCACCAGGAAACAGATTTTAAAAAAGAGAGATGTGTTACTCCATTTAAGTGATTTTTATAATTATCTCCAGTTAAATGCGTACCAAAAGAAAGGTAGAATAACGGCATAGATGACACATAAAAATAGTTTGTGCGTGCCAGGCCTGTAGGGGGGGAAACTGCAATCCCCAGGGATTACTAATGAGCCACTAGAAAGGTCAGGTTTAAATATAACCATTTCATTTTAAATTCTTGAATTTCCTGCCCACATTAAGAAAAGCGTTGTCCATAAGCACTAAATACAACTTGAGTCAATAGTTCCCTGTTCATAAAAAGACCCCAAATCTTCTGCCCCTGAAAATATACATCTCTGCCCCTAGAACTTACAACCGACTCTCAGGAATGAAGCAAAAATACAAACATGAACTGCTCACCAATTAACGGTTAAGTGATTTTTATTAATTCATCGATGTCACACAATATCAGGGGGAAGTGAATTAACAATTAGAAATCAAGATATACAAATAAGTACAGTACTAATAATAGTAATTGTTAGATAGCAAGTGATAAATATGAACAGTTAATAAAATTCTAGAAACAAGTACTGCTTTTTTAAGGGTAACTTACACTGTAGTCTCTGAGTTATTTATCCTGTACTTCATAGTACAGGATAGGTACACTGGGTACACTGGGTAGGTACACTATTCTTAGACGAAGACATGAGCTGCTGCCACCTGCCAATTATTGAGGCTATGCCTAATGGCCTGGAGTTACAGAAACCGTCCTGGTCTGTTTTGTGAAGTTGTTCCGACATTGGTTCAAGAAGCCCAAAGTAAAATCCAGATAGGTCTGTACAGTGCATGGCTTGTAAAATTGTGAATAAACCACGGCCTGGATAAGATTAATCTTTTCCCTTTGTCTGATCATCTTTGGTTAAAGAAAACAAAAAACAAAGAACTAAGCCCAAGTGAAAACAACCCGGTACTTTCAATACTTCCCTTTCCATCCTCCCTAAGGTATAAAGCACTCCCATTCTACTTGTGAATCTGGCCTGATGAAATCAAAGGTAGAATTTGTGATCAATGAAGGGCACCTGCCTTGAGTCAAAGTAGCTTTAGTGAGCTACTAGGGAAAGCTATGGGGATGGCAATGTTCCGGGAAAGCCAGCCAGAATGCAGAGGGCAGTGTGGAATACTGCTTGGTCACGGCAGCTGGCACCGTATGGGACGACTACATTCACGAGCAGGTCAAGTGCTTGTACTGTGGAGGATTTAGAAAAGCTTTGCGCCACGTGACTGGCAAACTACTGCAGATATCATGCTAAGCCACTGTCTGTGTTAGGGGTGGAAACCCAGGGTAGGGCACAGAAAGAAAAGACAATTCAAAGAGCAAGCTACATGAACTGAACAAGAGAGAACAAAAGAGAGTTGGCTACTCTTAGCCAAGTCTTGTTGTCTTAAGTTCAAACAGGACACTACGCATCTTCATTTATAATTTTACGTTTCCTACGTAATTAAGATTTTACTACTCATTAAAGATGAGAAGGAAACTAACTTTTGTTGAGCAACTACTATGTGCCAGACATTGTGACCGCTTTACATGTTCTACTTAAATTGTATCCTCGAAGCAATCCTGGGAGGTATTTAAAATGTTTTTTGTCCAAAAGGAAATTAGGTTTAGCAAGTTATTATTAATAACTACACAATGCACACACATCTTTCACAGTTATGTTAACGGAAGATGTGATTTTGATTCTACCTCATACCATCCCAGTCTGAAATTGTTATTAATAAAATGAGCTAGAAAGACTACTTAATTTACCCATGGGGGATACCCACTAATCAGAATCCTGTCAGCTCATCATTCAGATGTATACAAAACCAAGTGCCTGATCTACACGTTCAAAAACACGCCTTTTGAGGCAACTCCAGTTCAGTAAATGCCACCTTAACTCTTCCTCTTCAGCTAAAAACTTTAGTCACCTTGTTTCCTCTAACCCACCCGCATCTGTCCACACTATCGAAGTGTAACCTAAAATCCCACCGCTCCTCAGCAAGTCTGTCACCAGCAACCAAGTGCCAGGCACCACTGCCCCTCACCTGCATTATTGCTAGTTAGGCAGTTCACCAGTCTCCCTGCTCGGAACTCTTGCCACATTACAGTCTGTTCTCAACCCAGTAGCCACAGTGATCCTTCAAAAATGTACATCAAATCACATCACTTTTTAGTTCAAAATCTAATTGATTTTTTTCTCATCTAAGATCAAAAACCAAGGTGCTCACTGTGAACCAAAAAGCTATAAAAATTCTGGCTTTTCTGTGCCTCTCTGGCTTCGAGTCTTCTGTTCCTTCCCTAGCTCACTCTGTTCCATCCATAATGGACACTGTGCCAGTCCCTTTGCACACTGGGAACCACCCAGACTCAGAGCCCTGCACTTCGCTCTTCCTTCCCCACTCCCTCCCTCCAAGTGAATAAATGTTACCTTCTCATTGAGATTTTCCTCCACCGTGTAATTTTCCATCGTAAGTCTGCCTCAAATGCTCCCTAACTCCCTCCCCTTCTTTTGCCCCTGAGCACTTACCATCTGAAACATAAACAGTCATGCATCACCTCGTCACAGGGATATGCTCTGAGAAAGGTGATTTTGTAGTCAGGTGAACATCAAGTGTACTTACACAAACCTTGATGGTACCATCTACTGCTCCTAGGTTACTGTACAGAATACTGTATGCAATTGTAACACAATGGTAAGTATTTGTGTACCTAAACATTATCTAGACATAGAAAAAGGACAGTAAAAATACAGTATTCTAATCTTATGGGACCACAATCGCATATATGGTCTGTTGTTGACCAAAATGTTATATGGCACATGACTATACGAGACACGTATGTGTGTGTACATGTGTCTCTTATTCATTTGTTTATCCATCTCCACTGAAGCAGGAATTTTTGCCCATCTTAGTACTATTACCTTCAGCGTCTGGCACATTGTAGCCACTCAAATATTTATTGAATTAATGAATACTAATAAATCACTAAATAAGAATAAACAAACACAGCAGAAAGTAACAAGTATATAAGAACACTTTTGCCAAGCTAGATGTACTGTTTTTTCATTTGAGGTGGGGTCTTGCTCTGTTGCCTAGGCTAGAGTGGAGTGCAGTGGTGTGACCAAAGTTCACTGCAGCCTGGAACTTCTGGGCTCAAATGATTCTCCCACCTCAGCCTCCCAAGTAGCTGGGACTACAGGCCCGTGCCAGCACGCCCAGCTTAAGCTACATGTATTCTCAGTGAAGTACACTCTTAATGTTGCATTGAAAAAAAGCTTCTGAGTTATTACCTTCTTTCATATTAAAATCTGAGTTTTATTAACCGTTATTAGTAGAAAAAGGTGTTTTCTTCACCTTGGCTGATTAGGTTGCCATGGAAAAATTGAAAGTATAATGTGACTATTAAACTCTGAGGCCCATATTAGTGAAGTGGAAGACTCTGACTCTTTGCTGCTCAAAGTGCAGCCCCACTGTGGACACCTGGCATCAGTATAACCTAGGGCTGGTTCGAAATATCAGCTCTCGGGTTCCACCCCAACCTGGAATCTCCAGGCAATTAATACATGCACATATTTGTATATTTCTACACAACCTCTATCAACTAGCTTACCAATGATGGGAAAGAAGCACCAACACATTTAAAACACATTTTCCCCACTGGAGAGGAAGGCAGAAAATGAAACAAACTCAATTTTCTGAAGTCAGTTTAAAAACGTTTCTTATACTATATAAATTTATCTAAATCTTTTCCGATTTTTACACTTTGGGGGCTTAGTCAAAACACAGAGGTCTTTGATAAAATTGAAACACCAACTTTTATTCATAAAAAATTCAACATAAAAGCATAGGCAGCATATGAATTCACTGTGCACATATTTAGGCATAATGGAGTCAAAAGATTAAAAAGCACTTTAAATATCTCCGAGAGAGTTAAATTTAAATTTTGTAGTGGAAGTGAAAGGAGCCTGGGACTGGGCACAGCCTATTCAACATAAATGAACAAGTCCTCAGGCCTAGAGCCAGTGGGGCAGGTAAGCGTTCAGGGTGCATACGAATCTACCCTTGCCGTGGACAGAAAAGAGAACAAGCCAGGGCAACACACCAATGTACCAACTCAAGCATGTGGTGCTGAACTACAGGGTGACTCTAGTTCTATGAATATACCTGAAATAATTCCCAGAGAGGTATCTGAGCCACCCTAAAACCAACAAAGTCAGGGCAGTGTATGTATTTGGGAAGGGGAGCAGGGAATAAGCAGCCTATTACTTAACTGCCAAGCTCAGGGATGAATGTGTTAAGAAGGTTAAGGGCACCACGTTGCACACGTGGGCACTCTTTGTCACTTGGCAAGGGCAAGGTCCACTGTATTTACCAAGTTGTGTTTATAATAATATTTACAATAGCATATTTTCCCTGGAACATGGTATCCAACTCCACTGAAATACAGCTTGAAAACAATCTGGGCGGGAAAATGAAGAGCCTGGAGGATGCAGTTAAAATCTCCTTGGTGGCCTAGGACCAACGTATAATATAAGCTTCCTTAAACATCTGGAACATCTGCAGCCCTCAAAATACTACAAGCAAAAGTTCCTACTGGAAGGATTTAAGACTAAATGGAGGTGGTATTTAAGAAAGGATTTGGGACTAAAAAATTGAAAAGGTCTTGAGATTAACCTGAGAGTCTCAACAGACAGTGAAATAATGGAGCGGGGCTAGCTGGGGATAGCAGGGGATAGCAGCAATGTTAAGGGGACTCTATAAATCTGACCACCTTTGCTATATAAGGCAACTTACTGTTTCGCTTAAGTGCGGATTGTGTATGTAATCCAAGTATGATGGCACGACGTACAGCAAGCAAAGAACTGAGCTCCAATTTGAGTGACAGATGGAACCCATAATTTTTTCAACACAGATGTAAATATCTACAAGGGGCTGAACACTTATTTTTCACTGCATGCCCACACCCTTCCGTGTAGATATATGTAATAACATTTATACACAGTCACGTGGCAGCTTTACTGACAACACCATGTATAGTCACTGAGTGTTGTCAGAAGTGCAATGAAGTCCTCTTTTACTACAGAACTGCTCAAGAGAAATCTGCCTGAGTTGCCTAAGGAGGTTTTTTTTTAAAAGCCTGATAATGATTGAGCATTTGACTTTAACCTTTGAAAGCAATCAAAGGATAATTTCAAAAGAAATTTCACCAACAAAATCAGAATATTACTAAATATTTCTTTGTAAATAGTAAACATGACAAAAATTCCCTTAGAGGAGACTACATTGCCTACAAAGGAATCAATATGGAAACCTCTAAAATTAAATGGTTTAATTTAACAGTATAAAGACAATTTCACTCTACATAAAAACCCTGATGATCCAGAACTCTCAGGTTAGGTGATATTCTGGGTATGTAAGCCAGCTTAAATTATTTTAACTAATTTCATTGGGGAAAAAAGTCTAAAACTATCTACAGTGGGTCACATATTCATTAAAAATGACTTAACCCACCCTTCCTTGATGACCCAGGGCTGTCAGTATAAATGTTAATTTCTCTGTTGGGCTATAATACAAGGAGACACTAGGGCCATTATACCTGTTTAAATTAAATGGCCCCATAGAGCTCCCTTTTAATATTTATCTCAACTTCATAATTCTTTCAACTCTTAATACTTCCTAATTCTATCATTATATCATTATATCCACCTTAAAAAGCCATTAACCCACCATTCTGTCAAGATTCTGGAAAAAGAGAATCAAATTTTGTAGACAACCTACAAAGCAGTGGGCACAGGGCCCTTCAGGGAGCGTGTCACGGGCTCTGTCTCGTGACTGCTTTGTAGCTTTCAGAGCCTGTTTCCCTCTTGGTTCCAATTATGTTCTGAACAGGTAAGGCTGCCAGATAATTGAATTCCTAACAGATGAAGTTCAATTTCTAATTCAATTCCTAATATATACATTAGAAATTCAAGACTGCAGCTGCTAAATTTCAAATATAAAATTAAATGCCAGACAACAATACTTCAGTGTAGAGTCAAGCACTAGTTCCATCAAGATAATCAAAAGCTACCCTCTTTGATTATCAGCTCACATGTGCTTAAGAAAGAAAATGCTTTCCCCATCTTTAGAAACAAAAATAAAGCAATACTTATCTGAAAACTTAATATGGTAAAAAAAAATTAAAAAATACATTCCAAAGTCCAATATAATTTTTAAAAAATTATCAATGCCATTATTCCCCGACTAAAAGTACCAATTCTATTAAAAATTTTAAAGCTGGGGTGTCAAAGTCATCTACAAAATTTTTCCCCATTGGGAATGATCTGAATGAGAGTAAACCCAACTCAATGATACCAGAAAATATCCAAAGGAATATTTAGGTTTCCTAAGCACTCAGGGTTATCTGAGGCACAAGGCAACAAACCCAGGTGAATTAAAGGAAGGCTAGAGGCTGTTTTCTCCAGCTGCTCAGGCAGGAGGGCACAGAGGGAAATGGAAACTAAACAAGATGTGAAGTAGAAATTAGGGGCTTTTCAGTACCCCTTTGTCAACCCAGGCAGGTAATTAGGAGTTGACTGGACAATTAGCAAGAACATTATGAATACTGACTTCTCTTCCTAGCAAACAGACATGAATTTATCCCTGGCCCACAATTACTGGGGTAAATGGAAGACCTTTTACATCTTTCTGAATAAATGGGCAAAGTCTAAGAGCATTGAAAAAATATAAATGTAACCTTGTAAAACCTACTAGATCTACCGTGTTCCTCTTGTTAGTTTCTCCTAAGGAACTCGTGCAGAATGTCTCCCACCGCTCCCTGACTTCATCGGGAAGATCTTCAGAATGAAAAAAGGAAAAAAAGCATTATCACCACAGTGGCCTCCGCATAGATACATGAAGTAAACAGGTAATCCAAGAGTGGGCCTACTCACCTGGTTTATGAATAGTGAGCAAGCCCTATCAGCTGAGTAAATGGGTGACAGCCAGGACAGTGCTCTTAGAGGAATGGAGTTATCCAACTTCCCATAGCCTAATCTCATAAACTTTCAGAAACCAGAACTCCCTGCCCAACAGCGTAGGCTTGATTAGGCCAAGAGCCTAATCAGCTCTGTGAACTTAACCCTAAGCAGCTCTGTGAACTTAACAAGTTTCTAAAAATGTTTTGGTAGAAATCTAACCTGGAAAGTGTGTTTCCAACAAGCTCTTTTGAGAAAGGTAGCAGGTTTTTAAAGAGGGAGGGGACATATCTTTCATAGTCAAGCAAGTTCAGGAAATACTATAAATGACAGCTCCCAACACGTTCTTGAGATGCTCTGATTTGACATCTAGCCAGAACCCAAACTGGCCTCTCAAATTACTCTAAGATAATGCTTATGTCATGGACCAACATATGGATACATACACAATAGAGAAATTATATCTTCTAGAGCAATTTTAAAGAAAAGGATACACAATTACTTTTCTGAGAAAATAAAACTATAGCTGTAATTTTGGAGGCCTTACTAAAGTTGTCATTTGACAGTTCTGGTTTAAACACTCATGCATCTGTGTAAACTCAGGTGCACACACGTACTACCTGGGAAAGTAGCTTCTGATAGGTAAAGACTGATCTCAAAAACTTAATCACATTACGTGGCCATTTCTCCTTGGTTAGGGACATAAAGATAAAACAGTGATGAGAAATGTCTTGAGGAAAAGGCTTATATCTCTTATACCTCTCTCAAGAAGCAAAATTACGGGCGGGTAAACCTCATCTGTTCCGTCACTGGGTGACAACTATGCTTTTAGTGCATATTCAACAGGTAACAGCCTCTTGAACAAACAAACATTCGTAAGAGAAAAACAGAAGGATACACTGGGAAAATACATTTAGCAAGTTAACGCCAACTGAATTCTGTACCACAGAAATGAAAGATTTTTTACATTTAGAGTAAGGCTCAGGAATAGTAATACCACTAGTACAAAAACCCAGAATACACAGAGCTCCTAGTGCTCTCATTTTGGAAGAGATGGACTCATGACCCAGGTGCCAGTGTAAAAGGCATCCACACAGTTTCTTCCAAATAACCTTGGGCTGATTAAATTGAAATGCTAGTAAAGAAAGAGTCCTTATAAGCCAATACTCATCATTTCAGTGATAGATACCCAAAAAATGTTGATAAGTGCCTTAATATGCAATTAAAGGAGCTTAATTATAGGCTATATAAAGGCCTTCAAAAGAAAAAAAAGAGTAATTATAGCTCAAGTGGCTCAACTGCTAGCATACGAGTACTTCAAGCTCAAAATACAAAAAATAACATTTCACTGAGCAATGCTCTTTAAGAATGACAGTGGAGACTCTAGCATGCTGAACTCAGCCAAGCCTGCCAATGCTTTAAAAGGACTGCAGAAATATGAACAGAGATACAGCCAAGAACTACACTGCTCAAACACCTTCTCAAGAATCTTATTCAAACGGATAATTTGCAAAATATAAACTCCACAAAGTTATTTAAAACACCACACACATTTCTACTTCACTCTTAAGTTTTTTCTCTGATCCAGCAAAAATGTAAACTTTTATAAACAACTTACCTTTGATAAGTTGCTGTACCAATACGCTGTTGGGGCCCTTATCAGTACTATGCACGATACAGTTAGCTATCCTCGTTAGGTGTCCCATGTAACCGTGCCGTCTTCCTCCCTCAGCCCTGGCAAGAGGGAAAGGACAAACATTCAGATTCCTGACAATACAGAATGATGAAACAACTTGGCAAATCACCACGGATTCTTAAGCAGTCAGTCTAAAAACTGAGGGCACTGAAACAGGTTAACAATGGACAGGAAAGGAAGGAGAAGGAAAGGAATGGAGGGCGCCAGAGTACTACCAGGCAGCATGGGAGGGAGGGTCTGAAATCATCTACTCTAAGATCACATGGCAGTCTCGTGCAAGAGGACAGTTTATTCAAATAGCAAAAACAATCATTAATTGTCAATAACATATTATCTTACAAAAGGCCAAACACTGATTGATGTCTAATGCTACTGTGACTTTGTATCTTTTTTCATAAAACTGTTTTTCAAACTTTAACCAGATTATAAGGAACGAGGTGAGAATTTTAAAAGACATTAAATTTTAACAGAAATAATGATCTACCAATGGCATTTCTCAAGTTAAGATATTAGCTAATTTAAGAACTTGGCCATGATAGGAAACATAGTCAACTGGTACTTGCCTATACACATTTTTTTTTTTTAAATATAGATAGGGTCTCTGTCACACAGGCTGGAGTATAGAGGTGCAATCATAGCTCACTGTAAATTTGAATTACTGAGCTCAAGAGATCCTCCCCCCATCCCCACCGCTGCTCACCCTCCTGAGTAGCTAGGACTACAGGCACATACCGCCACGCTCAGCTAATTTTAAAAATTATTTTTTGTAGAGATAGGGTGTCTCACTATGCTGCTCAGCCTGGTCTCGAACTTCTGGCCTCAAGTGATCCTCCCGCTTCGGCCTTCCAGAGGGCTGGGATTACAGATGTGAACCACCGTGCCTGGCCTGCCCATTTACCACAGGCAGGTAAACTTAGTCCTCATCCTTTTCCCCATTTAAGGTCTAATCTTCCCAACCATGATCAATCTTTATATTTAAACAAACTTTTCATATCAATATGATTTCTCTGTTTTACAAAGTGCCAATACTTTAACTTCCACAAACAAAAAATTTTTGACTGCAGATAGCAGGGAACAAACTAAAGAGATTTCTGCTTAGAGGAAGAAAAATGTTGCAGGAGCCACTAAAAAATAACCATATTATGACTGAAGGCTTGCCCGGAAAATAAAACACCTGCTAGATAATCTCAGAGGGCCTGGGGAACCTAAGGGTCAGAAGGTGTAGTGATCTCAACTGAGTTGCTAAGAGCCTCTTTTAGTTCCACAATAAGATCTGGAGAGCCAGGCATTCGTATTGCAACTTCTTAGTTACTTTCCTGTGCTCCCCGAAGCTCACAGGTGAAAACAAAAGCCCACCTTAAAGCTGGCCCGGGCTTCCAACGTGCTTTAGGCTGCTGGTGCAAGGAAACATCAAGAAAGCTCCTTCAAGACCCCTCCAGATGCGGGGAATGTTATTCCCCAGGCCTTCAGAAGACAGGCCTCACAGGGAGAGTAGAGTGCAAAGGACCCCTCAGCCCCAGCCAGACAAGGAGTTGGAGAAAGGACAGGAGGTCAGGGAGGGCTCCAAGGTCAGACACATAACCAGAGATGTCAAGTGGGCCACACATAGCATCCCAAAGGAGCTCCATTTAGAAGAATGCACCTGAAGTCTACCAATACTAGCCCCTTCCCACACACAAACTAAATACCAATTTTCCACATACAGTCAAATCAAAACTCTAGCAGTGCTTAATAAACAATTTTAAAAAATCAAACCTCACAAAGTAAAGCTGACACCTCCCATGAGTCACCTAGCTCTCCTGGGGACCACAAATGAATCTGAACAGAGCACAAAGCAAGAAAACTCCTGGGAAAGGACTGACCATAAAGGACCATGAGAGAACATTTTGGGGTGATGGAAAGAAATGTTTTGATTATGGTGGTGATTATATCACTTCATGCATCAGTCAGAATTCCTAGGACTATACTCCTAAAATGAATGAGTATCGCCATATGAGAATTATATCTCAATAAACCTGACTTAAAAACAAATGTAAGAATGCCTTGAGAGTGTTTTCCAAACACACCTCCTATACTACCTGCTTCGGAATCCGGGAGTGTCATAAAAGCTCCCAGGGCACCAGAGAGGAATGTTTGTTATAGACAACATTACTATGAAAAAGTCCTATGTGACAAAGCTACTTACATGTATCAACTAATGTTTCATATAACCTTGCCAATCAGCTAATAAAAATTCTCTAAAAATATAAAGCAATTTTTTCCCTCTAGTTCCATGCATGAAGTGACTCTTCTTCACAGTGAGAACATGCACATTGTTCTGTTCTGAATGGAAGGTGAGCAAGACAAATATGCTAAGTTAAATCATCATGAAGGAGGACTTAAGTTTAACTTACAGCTCTTTTCATTCGACTCTGCAGTATTCTCAGAAAAACAGCCATTCAACAAGGACCGGGAAATTTCAAAGGGAGCACAGAGGTGGAGAGTACATCCAACTCCCTGCTTTCCCCACAAGAGAGGTAGAAAGACAGGGGGATCTAAAAGTTAATTATTAGAAAAATAGGCTGGGCGTGGTGGCTCATGCCTGTAATCCTAGCACTCTGGGAGGCCGAGGCGGGACGATTATTTGAGCTCAGGAGTTTAAGACCAGCCTGAGCAAGAGCGAGACCCCGTCTCTACTAAAAAAATAGAAAGAAATGAGCTGGACAACTAAAAATATATAGAAAAAATTAGCCGGGCATGGTGGCGCATGCCTGTAGTCCCAGCTACTTGGGAGGCTGAGGCAGGAGGATCTCTTGAGCCTAGGAGTTTGAGGTTGCTGTGAGCTAGGCTGACACCACGACACTCTAGCCCGGGCAACAGAGTGAGACTCTGTCTCAAAAAAAAAAAAAAGAAAAAAAGAAAAAAAGAAAAATATCTGCGACAATAAAATAAATGACCTGGAAGTCCTGGAAGAATTGTTTCAATCGTGAAGGGGTTGCTAAATATTTTCATTTTTCCCTGACTAGAACAATGGGGGATATTTTCTTCAAATTACAAATCAAACTAAATTCCTTCCAAAAAAACAATTTACTTACTGTTTCTTCTCATTCATTTCCCAAGCTTCAAGTATTCGTTCTATTAATTGACATTTTTGGAAAAGCTAAATAAAAAAGAATATTCTAGTTAACATTTAGATAAATGTCAAAGCGTCTAAATTTTAAAGTGAACTAGAACTCTAGGTTAAACAGAATAGTGCTATGCATATAACCCAGTAAGCTAAATGTAGCTATGAAGTACTGGTTAACATATTAACTGCCATGTGAGTTGTATTTAACTCACACCAGTTTTGAGGCTGGGGCCTCATGAAGCATATGAAACTCACATATCTCCTCACCTTGGGAGCTGCAAGAACTATTTTTCAAGTTGCATATGACTAACACACAGAAAACAATGAAAAATAACAAATTTTTCATTGAATTAGTAAGATTGTTTTGTTTTTGAAGTTTTTATTCTATTTTCGTAATAAAACACCATGGCCCCAAAGAAAATTTTTTTTTCCTAGTGTGGCAGTCAATGATACCAAATGCTATGTGGTAACACATTTACTCAGACCCTCCAAGCACTACATGAATTCAAATCAGGAAAAGAAAAATGAGAGTAAATAAGCTTACATGTTTCAGTAACAAATTGTCACCAGTGGAGTCTTGATCAGTAATTGTGGCATTTTCTGTGTTTTCAAAAGGACTTGCAAGAATCAATGCAATACAAATTTCCACTTGTGTATGCAAAAAGTTATTCCATGTATATTTGAAGAACATGTCCTATAAAAAAGAAAATGTTTTCTTTTATTCAGTTTTAAGCCTCAATGTTTAAGCCTCTACTTTAATACATTTGCAGATTAGCGATTTAATAGTTGAAAGTAAAAGGATGTGCTCTCAGTCCAATAGGACCAATGAAAAGAAACACAAGTTTACAGCAGTCCTCGTTCAACCACGGTTCCATTTTCCATGGTTTGAAAACAGGTGGGTGCGGTACAGTAAGATGTCGAGAGAGAAAGAGACTGCATTCATGTAACTTTCATTACAGTATATCTATTTTATTATTATTGTTGATCTCTTCCTGTGTCTAATTTATAAATTAAACTTTATCAAAGGTATGTATGTATAAGAAAAAACATAGTGTATATATAGGGTCCCTATCTGTGGGTTTCAGGGATTCGGTGGTGAACTTGGAAAGTATCCCTTGCAGGTGAAGGGGGACTACTGTATCTTAAAGAAGGTTTAAAGCACCACTTCGTAGCCTAAATGACATGATATCTCCTCATTCACCATGCCAGAATTTGCATGAAATCTAGTACAGCAACAACAAACATATGAAGACAATAGTTAAGATTCTCAAACTGTTTTCAAAGCAAGTAAGACATAAGCTTAGATTTTTCAATAGTTTTCAAAGAAATTTATAAGAATTTCATTTTGATCCAACGAATGGCTTTTGTGCACGGCAATGTGTTAGGTGCAGTATGGAAGACAGAGGAAGACAAAAATATGGTCCCCAATCCTGAGGTGCTCAAAACCAAGAATCAGCACTCTGGCATTCAGAAACTCCTAGAACTATCAGCAAAAACAAATGAGGTATGAGAGGTGGTGATATGAATCTCCTGGAAGCACAAGGGTTTTCCAAATTACTTGAAAATTACAAAAAGGAAAGATGACTTATAAAAGCCCAAAATGCATAAAGTATGTATTCAGGATATGGTTAAGTCTAGTTATCTAATCTCAAAACAAAAAAATAATGATTAATGACTCCTGTAGTAGTCTTATCAAATCTATCACTACTCAAAAGTAGCTGTATAGAGGCCTAGTACAGTGGCTCACACCTGTGACCCCAGCACTTTGTGAGGCCCAGGCAGGAGGATCACTTGAACCCAGAAGTTCAAGACCAGCATGGGGAACATAGCGAGACCTAATCTCTACAAAAAATTTAAAAATTAGCCAAGTGTGGTGGCATGTGCCCGTAACCCACCTACTGGAGAGGCTGAGGCAGGAGAATCACCTGATCCCAGGAGTTTGAAGTTGCAGTGAGCTATGATGGCGCCACTGCACTCCAGCCTGGGTGACAGATTAATAATAAAATTAAACAATAAATAAAATTATTAACAATAGAATTGACAACAGTTGTATACTTTTATTAATAAAATGAAAGACTAGTGACCAATAACTTCAGGGAGAACTTGAGAGGTAGGAATAGAAGGTTATATTCCTGTAGTTTTACATACTAGCCAGAGGGTAGGGCAAAAACTATGTCCTCAGAGGATGATGACTATGCTACCAAAGAAACTATAATCCTTTAAATTTTCTTTTCTTTTTCCAAATTGTTGCTGTTTTCTATGCTCTATACCGATACGTCATTTAACCCAAAGCTGAAACATAGCTAAAAATATCTCAATGACGCTAGGAAGCACAATGGCGTGGTTGATAAAACACATATGGGTTTGAAATGGGGTGAATCCAAATCTTGGCTAGCCATGGACACATCCCCTCTCTGAACATGACCTAAAAAACAGATACTCTCTCCCCCACAGGAATTTTATATACAGTATCACATGAGCAGTGTATGTAAGATGAACGTTACAATGCTCATCATGCAGTGAGCAAACGCCTCCCTTGAAACACCCTCGACTCTCCCCCAAATGTATGATGTGACCAGATGTCTTGTGAAGCCTGCTAAGTGTTAACCCTCGTGGCTTCTGTGTGTGGGTGGCAGAATGGACAGAGCCAGCAGGTCTCTGCAGTGGGGCTGGTGGATTCCAAGCACAAACCATGGAGCTGGGGAAGTCAGGAGCTAGGGAACCCCAGACAATTCCTGGGGCTTTTCCTTTTCCCTTCCATTGATAAGCAGACTAACGGCGGTCTCAAAAGGAATTTAGACTCAAATTGAAAGACCATACAGCCTCAGATATACCCCAGTGGAATGAAGATAAAGGCTGGGTCCTTTGTTAATTCTGAATAGAAAACAATGCTGTATCCAGCAGTCAATGTCCCATGAGACTGAGCTTGAGGAAAAGACGTATGTCTCTTAATCATCTTTGAAATTCTACATTACAGTTCTTTACACACAGCAACAATAAATGGCTACCGAATAATTATAAGCATTCAATAAGTATGATAAACTCAAGGCAAAAACTGTATTAAACACCATTTGTGCTCAGACCAAGAAAAGTCACTGACACATATTATAAATTTGTATGGTTGTAACTTGAGTTAAATATACAAGAATACCAAAGAAAAATTAAAATGTCTGCGGAGGAATCTCACCAATATGACTCCAATGCTATTCAGCTCCATGAGGTCCCCATTTATGCTGCTGGTATTGGTTTGAAGCAGGCTGGATATCAACCTAATCACATTCAACCGGGTATTCCCCACAGGAGGGTCCAGCACACCCCATGTAGTCTTCATGACACTTTTCTGAGGAAAAAAAGCTTTCCAATTAAATCCAGTTAAACAAACAAGCAAAACATATATGTGCTAAGACATAACACTAGATTAACTAACCCTGCAAATAATTTGGCCTGAATTCTACACCTGAAAGAAAATCTAAAGCTGCTATTCATATCTTTAAGATATGATAAAATAACCAAGTAGGTTAAAAAAAAAATCAAGTAATTTTCCATAGACTACAAATATTGTTAAGAAATCAGGTATTCCCCTGCCCCAGAATTCCAAACTGTCATGGAAGAGAGCAGAAAGCTACAAAAGACCATGGGGGAAAAAAGATATTTCAAAATCTGACCAGAAATCTAAGAAGCTAAAACAAGTTACAACTGGTTTTAGAAAACAGTCCTCAATCTTTGCCAAATCTGTGATAAAAATACCAATTCAGAAGTTGCCTCTGGATCACAACCCTGAAACGTGACCAATCTAAACCTGTTCTTGTCCATAAAAGAGAGTTTCTATAGTTTGAAATCACAAAAGACAGAAGCAGAACTTCCAGAATCTTAGATGTCTGACAGGAAAGGGTAACAAATTACAAATTACAACCTACCAGTTAGGTCGCCCTTTCTGACTGTGCCCCCATCCACACAGCATCCACACCCCCTCCTGCTCTATCCTCTCAAGTGCTAATGGAATTGTAAGGCTCACAGTAAGACAGCTCTAACTGACATTTTTTAAAGGGCTTCATGGATCCACTTACACAGCACGTCGTACAGTCAAATCAGGTACAAACTGAACTCCCCTACTCCTGGTAGTAGAAGAGAAGCCCTAAAGAGACGCTGCCTTACTTTTCAAACAGGGCCAAGAAGAATCAGAAGCTGCCTACTTGTGCTCCCAGAAAGAAGGGTAGGCAACCTAAAAACACAGGTCCGGCCCTTCCTCACACACTTTCTTTTCTCTCTCATTCTTCTCCCACCTCTGAATTCCACTTACGATGTTCTCTCCTCTTCTCCTAAATTATTTTTTCTTTCCTTACTATTCTCTTCTTCTTCCTAGGACTGGTATAAAGGATGCCACTGACTGTAACTGTAAAACTACAACAGAGGCACTTTCCGTGAGAGTGAGCACAAACACTGTGGTCCACACACATCCAATGCAGGCTGAATGCACATAAAAAGACGTGGCTGGAATGGACCAGCAGGATGACAAAACTCTGAGTGCAGAGGTAGAACACTCTGCTTGCTCACTGGTACCATCAGGCATCTGAAGAGATGATCTTGAAGCTGAAGCAGACTTCCTTGGTTATAGATATAAATTATCCTGGACTCCCTCTCCTCCCCCAAATGGTGAAATAAACAGAAAACATATAATTTAGAAACAAGAAACTAGTATTCTAAATTCCCAAAAACTCACAGTAGATAGCCAGAGATACATACTAAAGAGGATACTGGATCCAATGATACAGGGCAGAAGAAAAAAGGAAAGTGAAAAGAACTGGTGCAGGGACTAGAACTGTCACAGAATTTAATCTTTCACTCTAAATTTCAAAAGGTGCCTTTTAACCTAATCTAAACCTGCACCAATCCAAGGGATATGGGGTGAAATAGAACACCGTTTATAGATTGTTGACAAAGCTCTTTTGTAGGTTTACAATGAGTAAATGGTCATTTTAAAATTAGCACAGTGGATGCTCTGTCCTGAAAAGCTAACACACCAAGTTGTCTTCTTTCCATGTTGTGCACTACAATTTCAACCTACTATTTCTTAAACAAGGTCGTCTGTCCAGCAGACTACTACACTGCTTCAACTCTGAATGAGAAAACACAATCTCCAAGATCAGCCTCTGAAAGATTAACTTTACCCCAAAGATGTGAAAAGAACAGCCCATGAGAAGAAAAGTGCTTATTTTATTAGCATGTAAGTACCCAAGAATTTATAGAAGAATGAAAAGCTGAGTTTCTTTTTTTTTTTTTTTTTTTGAGACAGAGTCTCACTGTGTTGCCCGGGCTAGAGTGCCGTGGCATCAGCCTAGCTCACAGCAACCTCAAACTCCTGGGCTCAAGAGATTCTCCTGCCTCAGCCTCCCGAGTAGCTGGGACTACAGGCATGCGCCACCATGCCCGGCTAATTTTTTCTATATATTTTTAGTTGTCCAATTAATTTCTTTCTAATTTTAGTAGAGACGGGGTCTCACTCTTGCTCAGGCTGGT